>JAIKVD010001153.1:0-12433 GCA_024679075.1 Phytophthora uliginosa | reverse complement strand
ATCGCCCCGGAAGAAGGCCCATTCTGCTCCGCAAAAAGTGTCCCGGAACTGTGAAATAGCGGATACGCGCGCGCGATTCGACAATAAGAAAAGAGCAGGAGATGAACTAGAGGATCTGAATGCTATCCTTAAGGATCGCAGATTGCCTGATATCCGTTTAGATCGGAAATCAACTTCTACAACTTCGGACGATGCCGATGCTAAAATCAAGCTGTTCTTGCTTATCTCCAAAAATAAAGAACTGCTTGTTTCTTCAGGTCTATCAAAAAGCATCAAACCGATGTTAAACACATCAGACAGTTATGAAGATGGATATGTCTGGATCGATGGTAATTCAATCAAGATATTTGGAATCGAATCGAATCTCCCTCACAATGCTGCTAGTAAAAATGTCAATTGGCAGATGACACTGAGCACATTTTTGACAATGATGAATGACAATGATTTGAAGCTGACCCCAGTTGGGATCATGGATAAGGAGCTACTTCCTAAGAAATATGATGCCGCCAGCGATGACCTTGAATCTCGTCTTGGAGTGAAAACGGGAGTAGACGAGGATAGAGATCCAAGCCTCTCAGTTCCTGATAATGAAGCCAAATTGATTCTAAGCGATTACTATAAGAGCCTTTTCGATAAAAAGATCTCCATCCCATTCAGGCTTAAACCGATTGTTGATACTAAGAATGGCGTCAAGACTCATTTAAGCTACTATTTTGGTTAACCTACGCGAGATCGCGTTCTCAATATCAGAAACAAGGCTGGTAAGCCTGTCTCGTGGAAGCCTTGTAGAGATGTCATGAAGAGTATCCGCTGGATGGATACCTTCCAATCTCTCCTCACTGGATTGGAAGATGCACACCGTACCGCGAGCGATATAGAAGCTCCAGCAAGCAAGGATGAACTGAACATGATAGACAATGTTAATGCTAATCTCGAGACAATTCGAGAGGTCATATTTTCTAATGGATATGATATGAAGCAGCAAAGTGCCGAGCCATACGATCATGATGAAAAGATCCAGAAGCTACATGATGATGCTGAGAATGCATTCCAAGGTTATGCCGAGGCTCAGAAGAAGCTAGAATCAATAAAGTCTAACGGTCTTAGTCAGCAAAACAATTCGGTTCGTAGAGCTGCAACGGCTGCTCTAAAAGCAACCAAAGCTGTTTACAAAATTAAATCGAAAAAATACAATCAAAGCGTTCAGGTGAAGCAAACTGCCGATGCTTTTACGACACCAACCAGTGGCGGGCTGAAAGGGCGAGGACTAAGAGGCGCGGGCGTCGTTCCCCTAGATGGTGTAGTGAGACGCGGAAGAACGTACAACTTGAACGAAATTCAGGGCTTAGCAACTCCGAGCGCGTACGTATACCGCCAGATTGGAATCAAGTACATTCGTCTGCCAGATCTCGATGCAAAAACACTAGTCATTGTTCAGCCTAACAGGAGAAAATGCGGGCCAAAATGTTCAATCAGTGATAGTCTCCAGTCCATGATCAAGACTGTTGTGTACAAGCAGCATATCGATCAAGCTGCTTATGACAAGCTAACCATCGACGATAGGAAGATGTTCAAGGAGATCCTAGCGATAACTCATCTTCAATATCAATTTCATGACAAGCTTGATGACCCACTGGACAGCCTCCGAGCTGAGTATAATAAGCTGAAAGGCGAAATGGATTTGGGCAACGATAATCCTTCGATAATTAAACAGCTGAAGTCTCTATCTATAGACATGTACAGCAATCGATTGATTTCTGATTCTGAGTTCCGTGATATTATAACTCGCTTGATATAGCGATGTTCTTTTTCAATACTAGAATCATTTCCAGCGCAGGCGGCAAATATGGAGATAACAGTGACATAAACATCGCAGAGCTTAAAGCCATCATGAAGAATTTGATCATTCATGAGCGACCTCCGCAGACTCAAGCAGCCGTGTGGGCCACAGATCTTGTTAAATCTACGAAGACGGCCGATGCGTCTACTCAGACTACAGATGGTCGCGTATGGGCTTTCAAACATTCTCAAAAAAAGAAGCCTTCAGTGAAGACGTTCGCGATCTAATCACTTAGCCATTTTTTTTTCTCTAGCTCATCAATTCTTTCAAAAGCTTCACGCAATGCGGCGTGCAACAAAGGTATAGCTCTCTCATAGCTCACCGAGAGACGAACGCCTTTCATAGACCAAGGATCGTCTTCAGCTTCCATTGATGGATCCTCACTCAAGGTCACCAGCAGCGAATGCTCCTTTGCGATTTCTTGAGCGATGTACCCAAGCTGCTCTTTCTGGTCCTCACACATCAGAGTGTACTTGACTGGATCGATGGTCTCAACGAACCGCCGCCCAATTGCGTTTGGAATGGTCTGAATATTTCGTTTGATCCTTCGATCTGAGCTGATGCCTCGTACTCCAACTTTGAGCGCTTGATCGCAAATAATTGAGGTCGTATCGGAGAACGTACCCGTTCTCATTGCAACAAATGAGCTCGGAGTTAGAGTGCCGGTGACGCTGGCTCCGACAGCTACGGAAGCAACGCTTGATACTACATGCAGAGCTGCTAACGGAGCGCTAGTACCAACTCCAACTCTATCGGTTGATGTGAGAGTCAGAGTATTACTAGTATCGTAAGTATTAAATGCCAAATAGTTGGAATCACTACTAGAGCTCGTGTAATTCCACGTGATGGTATAGCAGTCCTTGGTAACCAAATTGCTTCCGAAACGCAGAGAGCAGCTGCTATTAGCCTTGAGCATGTTCCAAGCTTGATCGCCGATCGTATCTGAAAAGCTAATATTTCCGTTGGAACCAATGCGCATGCGTTCGATTTGATCTGACGTCGCGGTCATGCCTGAGGATGCTTTAGATCTAAAGGAAATATCGAGACCGGTGTTTACGTTAGTTCCCGGCTTCGTACCAACAATCGATGCTTGAGGCATCGTTTGGATCGGCTCCCGTGCAATAGAATCCAATGCCAGCTGCAGCACCGCCAACAGACGATTGATTGATCAATAAAATATTGAATTTCTTGAGGGTTGACCCCAAAAGCAAACTGTCAGCATTAGACGGGGTATTGATAGACAATGGCGATGCTTGGGTGCCGAGCGATGTGATATTCGGCTGTGCCGTAGTCTGGATCGATCCAGCCAAATTTGTTGCACTCAAGCCACCGATATTGCTGATATTGCCTGATCCGTCTACTACCAGGCATTTAGAGACCTCTGCAGTACCGGGGGTCGAAATGGCAGTGTAATTCAGCTGAGTTGCACTTGCAGTAATAGAATAGCCACGCAGAGCAAGGCTAGTAGGGTTTAAATTGAGAGTAGTCGGATTAACGAGGAGGGTGCCGGCTTTGGTAATTGAATCAGTTGTTATCGCTGGAGTAGCTATAGCCGTAGAAGCGGTCAGAGTACCCGAGACGGTCAGATTACGCAGTCCATTCAAGTCCTTTGTAGAATTGGATACCAAAGCTTTAGAAGCGTCAACAGAGCCCTCCGTAATACTGAGATAGTAGGTTTGATTGAATGTTAGATACGAGCTCGTACCATCCCAAAATTTGAGAGACGGTATTTGCAGACCTGTTCCGGCATTAGACAGTACGAGAGCTGATAGAGTACCTAGCGATGTTATATTTGTTTGAGCTGCTGTCTGTAGAGTGCCTGTAATAGCTGTTGCCGTTAATGCACTCAGACCAGTAATCGTTCTTGCGCTATTAGTAAACGAGAGATTACCATCGATCGTAAGAGCACTGAGCGTACCCAGAGACGTGATGGATGCCTGTGCAGCCGTCTGTAGAGTGCCTGTAAGGGTCGTTGCCGATAGCGATGCTAAGCCAGATAACGATCTTGACGATCCAGTAAAAACTAAATTACCTCCTATGCTTAGTGAGGTGAGCGTCCCCAACGACGTGATATTGGGCTGAGCCGCTGTTTGAAGCGAACCAGTAATCGAAGTAGCCGTCAGAGATGCTATGGTTCCAATATTGCCAGAAGCATCGAGAACTAATGCTTTTGAGTTAACTGCAGTACCAGGCGTGATACCAAGAACGTACCCTGGCGCTGATACAACGCTCTGCCCGCCCACAGTCAAGCTAGAACAGCTTAGAGCTCCGAGTCCGGTCAATCCTCCATCACTGCCTATTACAAGGGCTACACTTTGTGTTGCTACCCCAGGGGTAATGCCTGATATATAACTTAAGCGGTAGTCGTTCTTGCCGAGATAGAGCGTTTGGGCGTAATCATACGTCAAGTAGCCGCTAGCATCCAACGAGAGATAGAATGAAGGATTATATATCGGAGAGATGAATATCGGCTGAGGATATGCAAAGCCACTCATCTTTTATCTTGATGTATATAGATTGAACTATTTTTGCTATGACTTCTATCCCAGATTTTGGAGCATCGCTGCCGAAAAAGTTCCGATCAACGTCGATGGGTGATATCACGGCTCTCGACATCAAAGCTTTGTTCAGAATGTTCGTGCTTGGGCCATCGTTCTCAGGCAAAAACAACCTCTGTTTATTCATTCTCAAGCACTCTCCCCACGTTTTCGCATCTGACGATCATCGCGCGTAATCCTCACCAGGAGCTATATGAGTACCTTAGAGACAAGCTGGAAGGCTTTATTACATTTGCGGACCCAGATATGCCTCCGCCCGTGGATCAAGTCCGACGTACTCCCTTGAGCTCTAACAAACCTGAGCTGGTCATCATAGACGACTACAGCAACGATAAGCTGCTCCAGAAGAATATCTTCAGCCACTACTTCACTCGTGGGAGGCACTTCAAGTTGAGTACTATTTTCCTTAGCCATAGCTACTTCGCGACAGATAAGATGATCCGATTGAATAGCGAATACGTCTGTATTCTCAAGGCCAACTCCAAACGGGATTTAAAGATGGTTGTACGCGACTTCACTATCAAGGGCGTCGATGAGCGATCGATCGTATATTACTACAATAAGGCTACTGAGCGAAGGGGCAGATGCTCCTGATTGATTCGGTCAAATGTCAAATCCGGTACAATTTTGATCAAGTCATCAAGACGGCTGATTATGAATAAATATCATACGATAAACAAAGATGGCTAGCTTTTTGAAGATTGATAGCACCAATCTCGTTGCTGATGGATACAATTCAACCTGGCGATACTCGTTCCCTGGCTCGGCAGCTGACTTCGGGGATGTAGCGTGCGCGATCCAATCCATCACCCTGTACAATTCCGAGTACAATATCGACTCTACCCAATTTATGAACAACACGTTCAAAAACGATCAGTATAACACTCCAGGATGGATACTACAGCTACAAAGATATGAATAGGAGCATCCAGGCGACTCTCGTGGCAGCAGGGGCGTATCTGATTAATCCATCGGGTGAAAACGTTTTCTATATCCAGCTGAGCGAGAATTCCGTCTATTACGCAGCGCAATTCGATTTCAGTCCGACGCCAACGACTGTTCCATCCACAGGCGGTACGTGGACAAGACCTTCGACTGGACTGTATTCAAGCGGAGGCAGTGGCTTGCCTACAACGACACGAGTGCCCCGTGTGATCATCGATAACGCCGCGTTTGGGTCAGTAGTCGGCCTTACCGTAGGGACCTACCCGGCAGCACCTGCAACCGTGGCAAGCGCTCAGCTCTCGAATGGCATCCCTCAGATCCATCCGACTAGTTCGTACATCGTGCGTTGCGATTTGATCAAGAATGATTACGTTGTCTCTGGCGACATCCTCAGCGCGTTCGATCGAGGAGATGCTGCTATTGGTCAGCTCATATCGTACAAACCATCTCAATATGCCTGGATGAATTGCCATAACGGCTCTCGATCTACGATCACTATCAGTATCTATAATCAGAACGAGCAGAAGGTCAAGTTTCGAGATACGTCGGTATCGATCATGCTGCTGTTGCGATCAAAAAAATAAACGCTCTTGTTGTTGTTTTTTTTTTTTTTATGATTCTCACAATCTAAAACTGCCCGCTACCATTGGTTTAGAGCCTCCGGCTTTGCCCTTGCTTATCATAGCCCTGAGCTTGGCCATATGATCCTTCGCAGCCAGAGAGCCCTTCTCGAATTTGACTGGTCGTTTCGCCTTCTGCGCTGGAGTAGCAGCAACGCCAACGCCATATCTGCGCCGAACCTCACCTCTAATGGATTTGATTAGATCACCATGCTCCGGTTTTGTTGCCTTGCTTAGCAGGAACGATTCACCTGCGTCGACGGCGTCCGTGATGATGCCCTTTCGTTTCGTGTAGGCCAACGCACGCTTGGCACCCTTCATGATATCAGACATGGATAGTCTTCCACCCTCCTGGTCATCGTATAGACCAACGCCCGTCAACGATTTGATGGCAGCGCGAGCAGGAATGGCTCCTTGTGGCGCTCCGAGTGCGGTCGCTATAGCGGGCACGGCAGCATCGGCTACGGTAGACAGGATGCCCGAGTTTTTAGCGAATTTGAAAGCGGACTTGATGCCTCCCCAGAGCTTGCCCCAAATCGATCCCCCGTGCATACCGCCGCCTTGCATGTGCTTGAAAGGATACCCAATTTCTTTTTGTGTGTGATAGCTAAACGAGTACCTTTGCCAGATTTGCGAGCTTTCAGAGCTTTAGCATATGACTCAGGGTGAAGATGAAGAGTTGCACCAGATCCGCTTAGCTCATCTTGCTCAACGATAGCGTTCCGGCCTTGAAAGCTCGTTTGAGCTTCGACTCTGGGATAGATGACGAAACTTGCAATTCCTTGAACGTCATGATTATATTATTTAAAAACAAGAAAAACTGATTTTTAATTAATCCTGATCGAGCCAAAGCTAATGATATAAATATAATAGTACATTTGTACCATGATCGGACACATATACCGCATTATCCATTTGGAGAGCGACATTCAATACGTTGGTTCTACGTTCAACGAACCCCGTAAGCGTTGGCAGATGCATAAAAGTAGCTACAATAAGTGGAAGTATGGGAATTTTGCAAATATAGCTATCTATCCTTACTTTAATGAGCATGGAATTGATAAGTTCAAGCTAATTCCTATTAAGAGCTATGAGGTCGTCGATCGACAACATCTTGAAGCCTATGAACAGCTAAGGATATCTAAACTTAACTGTGTTAATATCATGAATACAATAAAAATTAAAAACATGTCAGCTACTCAATATCGAGAAATGAATAAACTTGCTATTAGAATTCGGGACAATGAGTTTTATCAAGCTAATAAAGAGCGCATCAAAGCTAAAAAAGATCAAAAGTAAGTTGTGAATGTGGAGCTACATACAGTTATTCAGATAAAGCCAGGCATATTAAGACATTAAAACATCAACGCCGTCTACAAGAACTAAGACAGGATAGTTAAGTTCAAATCCTTGAATCGATTTAATAGATTCATCTTATTGTTTTGCTTCGAGTAGAGCCATTGGAGACAGAACGGCCCACAATAGTCGCCATACGTACCTTGATATTGCTTGGTATTGTATCTGTCGATGCCATATTTGCTCGGCGGACCCTCTCCCATCGAATCGAAGTATTCACCATTGTGTACACAGCTCCAATGGCCAACATCGCGATTGGGCGGCCGCATCAATATCAAGTACGTACCCTTCTTAGGAATCGGGTCTGTTATCTCATTTGATTCATATATATCATCAAGATGTACCCCCAATCGATTGGCAAGCTCTATTAAATCATGGTCGCTTGTGATGCCTTTGATCAGGTTAGACATTATTTAATTTCTGTGAAAGTATAGTAGTATACATATACATTCAATCATGTCCGAGACCCAGCTATCAGACCAATATTTATACCAGAGTTCGCTACAGACCGATCCGGAAATCAAGGTTTCTAGCGGAAAGCGAGGTCCGTTCGTTATCGATCTCAACCAGGGATCGTACCAGAATGGTGTCATCACAATCGACACTACGTCTCAGCTCAACGGATCAGAAGGGTTCGCCTGCCTTCGGGATGCGTATCTAATGTTGCCGTACAAGGTATCGATGAAGAACGGCGCTACGACTCAGACAGCTGCTGCCAACCGTTTCTGCAGTACTCTCAAGTGCGGAAACTGGAACGTAATCGACAGCATGTCTCTGGAGCTGAACGGACGTACGATCGTTTCAATGGCCGATTACAAGATGTTTTGGAATAACATTCGAGCTCAGACAGGCTACAGTCCTCAATACGTTGAGAAGCATGGTGCTGAATCGTTCCTTTACCCCGATGCCGCCCAGTCTGCTTCATACAGCGCCGGAACCAACTCCCTTAACGGCGATGGATACTCCAATAATTCGGCATTTTCGTCTTCGTTTGCTACTACCGCTCCCTCGGGTGGTGCTAGTGTCCCTAATGATGGCTACGTTAGACGCCTGTTGTCGAACCCCCCTAACGCGGGTACTGATTTCTCGTCCATTTGGCCATCGCTCGGAGGAGCCGCTGCTAGCACCAACATTGCTAACCAGACCGCACGCGGTGCTTTCGTTGCTGGATCGACTACCGCTAACGCAATCATGGGAACATGGTCCTACATGCTGAAGATCAAGCTGACTGATCTGCACCCTATTTTCAAGGAGCTTGATCTCCTAGCAAACCCTCAAATCCGTCTTCGCTTCCGTGTCAACCAGGGATCGTCTATTGTTGCTGTGGATGCTACCAAGGGCATGTCGCTAACGAGCATGCTATCGTCTGGTAATACTTGCCCTGTCATGGTATCGGCCTCTAGCACCGGAAACCCTATGGCTGGCGTTCTTGCTGCTTCTGCTGGCTTTAGTATCGCTTGGGGAGCTGTAGTCAACTCTCTAGAGCCTACGCTAGATGGTACCTACATGCCGTTCACTACCTCTCGTCTATAGGTACCGTTCGTCCATCTAGAAAACCCTCAGGCTATTATCTCAAAGCCAGTAAAGAAGGTTCGCTACAACGACGTGTATGCGCAGCGATTTGATCAGCGAGCTGGTATCGGTAAGCAATCTTCGCAGTTCAACTCTTCCTTCGACCTCCAGCTGTCAGCCAGCGTCAAGAACGCTAAGGACATCGTGGTGCTTCCGTTTGCCGAGCAGACTGGTAATTTTGCTACGGCAGGCGTTCAGGAGTACCAGAGTCCGTTTGATACCTCACCTTGGACTTTGATGCCTGGTTCGTCGATTCGCAACTTCAATGTTCGTATCGGGTCGCAGCAGGTGTTCGACATCAGCCATGACTACGATTTCCACCATTTCACCAACGAGATCGCAAAGCTTAGCGCTATCAACGGCGATCTGACTCCAGAACTTGAGAACGGCCTCCTTGATTACCAGACGTGGTCTCTGACCAACCGTGTTCTTATCGCTGACGTTAGCCGCCTGACCGAGCGCGATGTGCCCCAGTCTATTCAGATCCAGGGAGTAAACGCTGGTTGTCAGGGCGTCAATTTGATCGTGCTTGTCATCAGCGAGCAGGAACTAAGCTTCGACCGTCTAACCGGCGAGGTGCTCGACTTCACCACGGCTTAAGCATTGTAATTTGAATTTATTTAAAAATTATTGAATTATCGTGCTACCTATATAGATACCATGGGTCCTATCATACAGTTCGGGAAACACTATGGCGAGAGCATTTATAGCATCTATAAGGTCGATCGCGGCTACTGTCGCTGGTTGTATGAGCAGGGGGTGTTCGTAGCAGACTTAGAGATCGGTCGCTTCCTCGCCGTTCAATTCAAATACCATAATCCTAATTAATTTAATTTCAAAATAAAGATCTGGCTGTGCATATAGATAGATCGAACAACATGACTACATTAACGTTTGGCAAGCATAAGTCGAAGACTATTGAAGAGGTATATGACTCTGACCCTGGGTACTGCCGCTGGTTATCGAATCAAAAGAGTCTCATTGAAGACAACAGTGATATTGGCAAGTTCCTAACTCAGAAGTTCAGTAATGACGATGGATCATACATCATGTCATTTGGAAAGTATCGTAATAAGACGATTAAACAGATCCAAACTATTGACCCTGATTATCTAGGATGGTTGCAGAAAAACGAGTTCATTAATACTAAATGCCTAGGCTTAAGGTTGAGGTAGATGAACTTCTAAAGTAATCTCGTGATTAATTTTTTTTCGAAACAAATCCATTAGTTCGATCGAGTGCTCTCCACGCCTTGAACTCAGTCTCCTCTATCGAGAGGTTTCGAAACTGCTCCTGAAGCGTTGGGTGCCTCCTCGAGCTCTCAGCTGGTCGAGAGGTTGCGTCGATGAAACCTCTATCATCGCATTAGAAACGCTTAAACCTATTCTCCTTGTGGAATAAAGCTAAGAAAAAAAACCTCTGTCTTTGGTGCTGAACTATTACTACTAGGCTGCTCCAATGGTGGGAGAGTCCTCACGGTGTTTTTTTTTACAGTCATGCAAGGTGCCATGGCCTTGGGCCAGTCAGGACCCAATCTCCAGGCGGTCTAGTAGGCTTGCGCAGCTGCATGTTTGAGTTGATCAAGCGGCCGTCACTGATCGAGCCCACTACACATGTGCAGTACAACGTCGCTTCTGCATATTTTTGACCACTTACGTGATAGCATTTCCTGTAGGATTCCCTGGCGACGAAACAGGCATCATATGGCAGAAAATTCTACGACTCCATACAAAGGAGTAGTATCTGGCTACGAAACAGCGACAATCTATAATCGTGGATGCATTATTTGATTCGTCACCAACCTTGCTCGTCATTAGCCGGATGTTCTTGTGTATTATTTCGCCCAATTCCTATGAATTAAAACAGCAATTATGATAGTCAACACAACGCGCTTCAAAAAGATGTATAGTCAAGGTTGCTCGCCACGACGAACGCACCTGCCGCTGCGTGGAGTCCTCGTTGACTGCAACCTGTCGCTGCATGTACGATGCTCAACCCCTAGCAATCAAAACAATAAATATGATAGTTAACGCAACGCACTTCAAAGAGATGTACAATCGAGCGCAGCTAGCGACGACGAACGCACCTGCTGCTATGTAGCGCCTCGTCGCCTGGAACCTGTCGCTGCGTGGTGCCCGTGCAGTCCTGCCTGGAATCTACGCTGTCAGGCCGGTACTATTGTAATGCCCGCCACCGCAGTGCTGCTGAGTCGCGTCCGTGCAGTCCGCAGCGTGGCGTTGGGCCACACTGCCGGGTCAGTCCTATTGAAATGCCTGCCACCTGTCACGATGTTTGAAGGTGCCAGCCTTTTTACGGCCGATATTTTACGACGCACTTTTTACGAGAAATATACACGATAAGAGTTTTTCCGCTAAATCCGGGCTTATATAAGGGCCATAAGGTCCCACAATTTAGTCAAATATAGTTAATTAGTCTATTTCGTCGCTCACGACGATAAAGGTGGATTTTCCTGTTTAGTAACTTCGAACCTTGAGCTAGCGTCCCTTGGTCCACTACCTCCAATGAAACTGACCGATCCTTCCATAGAATCCAAATCGAAGCCCAAATATGAAAAGTCAGTCAACCCAGATTTTTTTCGAAAAAAAGCTCTCTAGTAGGCATCATTCTAAATACTACACCTAACCCATTTCCAAAAGTAATAACGTCTCTTGGTAAAAACTAAATCACAGAGTAAACCAGAGTGATGAACCATACACAAACACCTAAATCAGAGACACATGATTATAGGGGGCTTCGCCCAATAATCCATACATAAACCAAGACATTCGCCGCGGGTACTATTTCGCTTGCTCTTAATCGTAGGGTCGGCGCCTCGCAGCAGCAGCACCACCACCACGTCCGGGGGCGCTGCAGGTGGCTGTGAAGCGCAGCGGCGTGTTGCCATTGCGATCTGGCAGGTTGACGAGCTCTCGGAACTCCGGGGCTGCACAGCCTCGAGGTTGCCGTACCTGGCGGCGATGTGCAACGCGATCTGCTGCTGCTTGAAGGACTTGATGGAGGCCAAGTCGATGGCCTTGCCGTCGTACATGGCCAGCAGCGCGGTCACGACGGCCTCGTCGCCGCGCTTGGCGAACCGGTGCAGCGCCGTGTATCCCGAGGCGTCGTCGGGCTTGTACGGGTGGTAGCCCATCTTCTTCCACTTGTTGGTCGTGGCCATGCTGAAGCGCATGGACTCGCTTTCGCGGATGGTGTTCATCCTGCTGAGCGCCTGCGACACCCTCGTGGACACGCGCTCGCCAGACGTGCAGCTTCTGCACTGCAGACTGCAGCGCCACGGGGATTTTCGTAGTTCAAGTCCATGGTGGACGTGGACGAGAAGGACGACTCCTCCTCATGTTCAGCGTGTTCCTGCGCCAGGACAGCAGCATCCCGGACAGCAAGAAGTTCGACACGGTGGAGGATGCCTGGACCTGCTGGACGCGCACGACATCGCGGCAGCTCGCAGGAGCCGATGAAGCGCCGGACGATCGGCGTGGAGCTGGCTGCGCAGCCGAGCATCTTGTTCGGCCTCGACGCGCACT
>JAIKVD010001152.1:0-12436 GCA_024679075.1 Phytophthora uliginosa | reverse complement strand
GCAGGGAGATCTGCTGCCGCCCATTTTCAAGATCGCGGCGCAGGCCCGCGCCCACATGGCGCTGCACCTGGAGACGTTGAAGCTGCTGCTGCTCATCTCGGAGGGCAACGCGCAGCTGAACGAGCTCATGGGCAACAACGCAGCCTACCAGCAGACGATCGGCGCGATTATTCAGGCCCCGGCGGATCAGCTGTCGCTGCAGGTTCGACTGGAAGCGGTGGGGATCGCCATGAACTTGCAGACTATTATCCAGGTGGAGGACAACTTGGCCCGCATGATGCCGGTGCTGGAGACGGCGCTGGCGTACGATGCCGTGAACGTGGTGCAGATGGCGCAGCAGGCGTCGGAGAACTATGATCTCTCGCAGAAGTCCGTGCTGGGAGACGAGAGCGTGGCGGACGATACGGAGAGGGACGAGATGGAGCAGCAGATCAAGGCCGCACAGCTCAAGGTGCGCACGTGGCGCGACAGTGTGCACACGCTCACCTTGGCGCTGGAGCTGGTTGCTCAGCTCGCTGTGAGTGGAGACGAGAATGACGACGAAGAGGAATGGGCTAGTGACGACGAGGACGCCATGGAGGAGTACGCGGCGTCGCACATGGACACCGACGCCGTCAGCGCCAATGGCAGCCCCGTCTCGAAGTCGCTCGAGACTAGCCGTGTGTTCCCGCTCTGCGTGACGATTCTGCAGGGACTCGTGTCAATTCCGCAACTCTCGACGAAGACTATTGGTAAGTGTCGACGTGTTATTCGAGTCTTGTTGCGGTTTAATTCCTGAACTCGCTAACCTGTCTTTTCGCCACAGGCAAGGATTTCGAGAAGATGCGTATCCGTGTCTGCAATGCGATCAACAATCTCCTGCTCAGTGTCTCGTGGGAGGTGCTGGGTGAAGCGGTGGTGCCCCAGATTTTCCGCAACCTTTGTGCGCTGTATGGAAACCTTAACCGTGAAGTTGAGGCTGCGTCTGCCACCCCCACCGATTTTTCGCTCGACAGCAGTGCAACGAACGACATTGAGGTTGCTGTGACTGCCGCTATGCTGCCTGCCCTGCGACGCAGCACCGCAGAGAACCGTCAGCTTATTGTTAGTGGTGAGGACGCCCAACTCATCCTGAACTGCGCGGCTCAAGGACGCTCTCCTGAATCTCGCCTGAACGCTATCGGCATGATCGGCTGCGTGGGCAAGCGCTGCTCAACTGTGGCTGAGAAGGAGGCTGTGGGACGAGCTCTGGTCTCTCGGCTGGACGACTCAAGTCTGGAGGTTGTGGCTGAGACCCTGAACGCCATCTTTGATGTGTACGACGACGAGGAGTTTGACGACACGTTCCGCGCGCTGAACTTCCTCTCCGCACTAGAGCGCACGTCCAGTGCACTGAAGGCCAAGTTGAAGGCAGAGCAGAAGCAGCTCGACCGTGCTCTTGTGGCCCACGTGAAGGAGACCCGCCTGAACCTGCTGCGCTTCATCAAGTACAAGAAGAAGCACCTGTAACTACACCAGTAAGCTTGATTTTTGTTTATTGCTACGTGTTGTTCTGTATGCCTCTCCATTTGCTAGGTCCTGCATTGTACTCATGCTCAGTAGTACGGGTCGGTGGAGTCGTAGAGCTGTACTCGAGAGCAACGGTATCCGAGGTTGATGAGACGTTGTGCAGCTCGACCGGACGAGTAGTCCTTCGGTGATCCATCTCGCCAGTACGTGACTCCAGGCAGCAGCGGGCCATTCAAGTACCAGCGGATTCCGGTCTCGGCGAACACGTCGTCCAAGCAGCTAGGCAGCACGTACTTCTGGGTCTGGCTGGAGGAAGAAGTCGTCGACGTTGACACTACTGCCGACGACGCGAGCGTTGTGTTGCACACGCATTCGACCAAGCTAGGATATGTCACGGTCGATGTCGTGGTGGTGGAGGTGGAGGTGCTCGACGCGGCTCGCAATGGACTCGTTGACAGCGCTACGAAAGCGAGCAAGATCCACGAGACGACAGATATCCCGGTGACATGCATGGTGTCAAGCAGTCGTGCCCGAGCTTCGTTTCGCGCGAGGTGGAGAGTCACACCCGACTGCTGGACTGGTAACCAACGGCCCTCGACGGCGCATTGCAACTTTCATTCTGCAAGACTCGTGGTCGTCGTCGTTGGTTCGGCATGCAGTTCACGCCGCAGCAGCTTGTTGGTGCTGGACGCTACGCGCCTAGCACGCGCATTGGCAATTGGAATGAAGATCTGATGCTGGAGGAGGCGAGGATGAAGGAGTTCACGCTGCGCAAGGCGCAGGGATCGTTGCTGGCGACGCACACGCTGAAGGCATCGTTCCTGAGCCAGAAGGCCCCTCGCTCTTTCGATCCTGACGGTCGTATTCACTTCAACCAGGCTGTCGCGCTAGGCCACCTCGAGTCGGACGCGTTGCTGGCGTGCAACATCTTCGAAGAGACCCCATCCATCGGATCGGAAGAGTATCTCGTCACCGCCATCTCTTCCAGCACCTCCGTGTCACGCAACACTTTCCGCATCATTTCACCGCAAGTCTGGAAGGCGGCGGTAGCTCGAGGTGATGGCTTCAAGTTCGACGTCCCCGGTGAACCATTGCGCTATGATGAGCCGTTCCTGATCATGTGCAACGAGGCTTTACTCGCGGACGACAAGAGTGTGCTGCTCAAGCCTCCTCTTTTCCTGAAGTCAGGCTTGAAGACCGAACAGTCCATGAGCCCCATCACGTACAAGCAGCGCGTGTGGCTAAGTGCTGAGGCTGACAGTGGAGCGCTTTGGACGTGCGTCAAGGCTGACTTAGCTGGTACTGAGAAGCTACTCGCTGCAGGTCAGCCAGTGGTGGCCGGTGACCGCATTGCACTTGTGCACAAGATGACTGGACAAGCTCTACTTACCCAGAGCGGTGCGAAGCAGCCCACGGATTTCGGTGTGGAGCTTGAGGTCTGCACTCATGCGGCTAGAGGAGCTGGAAAGCGACACCACCTTGCAGCTGAGATCGAGGGCACACGGACGCCTGACACTGAAGGCTACCCAAACCTTTCTTCCAACACGTGGACTTTCGTGCTTGCTCGATCGGCTCATGAAGCTCAAGACGACCGCACGTTGCCACAATTCGCCAGTGCAGCGTCCGTGATCGACGTACTCCAACACTGCCTCGCTGCTGACAGCTTATACACGTTCCGGGGGTTCATCGCTGCCCTCACACGCGCTGACGGCAAAGGATCGGGACACCTCAGCCACGAAGAGGCTAAGTGGGTCATCCGTCAGCAGTACAGCAGCCTTCCTCTGCGCGACGAGCATCTCGACTTGCTTTTCGACAACTTTGACAAGCGTAAAGCTGGCTTTTTCCCGTTAGCTGATCTCCTCAAGGCGCTGCGTCTCCCGGTCCCCGAAAATCGCCGCGCGTTGATGGAAGCAGCTTATGAACGACTACAGCAGCAAGCACCGGACGGAAAACTTACTCTTGGAGCTTTATGCGCAGCCTACGATCCATCCATCGACTCGCGGGTCGGTGCCCAGCAACTATCGCTAAGCGATGCCGCTGCAGTGTACCACAACCTCTGGTCGAACCAGGTTTGTGTTGAATGTTATTGTGGTGTGTGTGTGTGTTGCTGCTTGCTGATCTTGAAACTTGTCCAGAATGTGAACGCTGAGGTTTCTCGTCGTGATTTTATGGAGGTGTACTCGGACATTTCCATGGTCGTGGCCCACGATGCGCACTTCGAACAACTTCTATCCGAGAGCTGGAGATAAACTCTTCAAGCGGAGGCGAAATACTTCAAGCACAACGAGACCGCTCGCTCGCTATCAGCAAGTTAATGAATATGCATTATCTGATTAATCGTGTTACCACGAACGGGTCCGGCACATGCCCTTCACGTTGTTCTCAATTTTCTTCAGATGCACCATCGCAGCTTCTGCCTTGCGCAACATTTCTTCACCCCACGCATCACTACCTTCCATGGGCCCATAGTTTGGAGCTGCATGAGCTACAGCGTTCGGAATACTGGGACCCAGGCCCACAGCGGTTGAATCGGACTTGTGAGTCACCAATTGTGGGTGAAACAATGGCTGAGACTTTCCTGCTCCGGAAGAAGCAAGCATCGGACGCCCGCTTGAAGCCATGCGAAAGCTGGATGCCCGTCGATTTGCTTGCTGTCGTCGTTGCTCTAGAACGCGGATTTTGCGGTAGTACATTTTCTTGAGCCGGATCATGTCGACGAAAGTCGCACCGAGTGCTGCTGTGATGACTTCAACGTGCTTGGAGAATGCATTGAGCGGGTCACCGTCGGTGTTGAACTTCATAATTTGTTTGAGGCTCTTCTGAAAGCGGGAGGCGTACAATTTCTTCTTCACCTCGTTGGGTAGACGCTGTGGAGACACAAAAATCCCGTTAGCAAGCGAGTCAAGCTTCTTGTATATGAGAATAGCGATAGCGCTGCATACGTCGGACAACGGTCTGTAGAAGACACTGGATCCTCGCTCGTGGTGCCAAATAAGCGAATCTCTGTACGATTTGTTGAACCGGAAGGTGGCCTGCACAGCCATGACGGCACTGATATCCTTCTTGTTGTACAGCTCCATTCGATAAAGGAACGCATGCACTCGAGCCTCCATGGTGGAGAAGGTGAACTTTTTGATGATGATAGAGAAGAACATTGCGTCCAGCGTCACTGCTAAGCATGCCGTTATAGCAATGATAGCTCGGCCTCGTCCAGTTTTGGGATAAACATCTCCGTAGCTAGAGAAGCACAGCAATCGATAAGCTTGATGGTCATCAGAAGCTTTGGCCAAACAGGAGCACGCACCCGATTGAGAGAAACGTCATGAAAACCATCCAAAGCGAATCGGATGAATGCAGCTCGTAGCAAATCGCGTCTTCACTCCGCACAGTTTCAGCGTCGTTGTTCTCCCACCAGCACTCGCCCTTGGTAGTCTCCATTACATGCAGTATGTAGGCCGCTGTCCCACCGAGCAGCACGTAGAAGGTTAAAAGCTTCTTGAGGGGGTTGTCATCGAACACTTTCTTGATCACAAACTGTCGGTAGCTAAATTCTGTTCATTCATTAAGATGTGCATGTTATTATCGACAACGCAAACTCAAGTGTAAGCTCGAGAGGTGAAATTGAACGTACCCAATTTTCCACTGAAGCTTGTCACCTTCTCTTTCTGACGGATTGGATACGGAGAGTATAGCCATTGCTCCCAACAAGTCGGGCGGAGGAATACCGCCACACTCAGCAGAACGAAGGTATCACCACGGCCACTAGAAAAAAATGTCTCGAGACCAGGAAACGGGAAAATGGCTGTAAACCCCAGTTCTAATGCATAGGCAAAAACGCAATCCTGCCATCAACCACAAATCCGTCAAACTTTTCAAGCCATGCCTCTGACAAGAAGAAAAATGAGGCGTTCGCAACGCACCAGTCTGCTTCGAATCGTTGGATTATGATGACACTTCGTTTTCCAAAGCTGGTTAAAGCGGGTGGACAGCCGGGTCAATGCTAGCACAGCGATGATTACTCGTATTACATTGGCAATTGCGAATGAACCATCACCAAGTGTGTCGATGCACCCGGGGCGGCTCTCACACGCGCGCTTTTCACGCTATTGGGTAGTGGATTTAACAGTTTGATACAAAGGTTAGCTCCTACCTAGTACGAGGGATTTATGAAGACAAATGAGTTTACCCAGTGCGGAGATCGGTACGACCAATGCAACTGCGCCACGGATAGCAACATGATGGCGAATTCGAGCGCAGCCACCTTGATATCGTTGTTGAAGACCAATCGCTTTTGATAGGTACGAAGAACGGAGTTGCGCTGCATGAAGTACGACCACCCTCTCTTATCGTCGTGTATGAGCTTGGTTGGATCATGAACTTCGTGCTCATCGTGCTCCTCATGAGTCAGACTTTGACGACGAAAATCGCTCTCTTTGGTGCTATCAGCAGGAGCCAAGTTGCTGCTCGTACGCAGAGATCGCTCCGATACGGGTTTCAAACGGGCATTCATTCCTCGGGTCATTTTTACAGCCTGTTGATGAACTGAGAGCAATAGCTGCTCTGGTTTTCACATCCCGTCCGTTTTGGTTCTAATTTCGACCGTGATCTTCCTCGGAATTTCTGGTAGTATTTCAGTGAGATGTTGTGAGATTATCACACAAACTATAGCTCTGTGACTGTGGTTAACCCTGAAACACGGGACTTCGATCGCTTTTCGAAGAGTTGAACGCCTGCATTTAGCTCTTCGCGGAAAACGAGCGCGTTGACGGAGCGATGGATGAGAACGGCAGCCGTGAACTGGTTCAGCCTGTGGACAGAGACGTCGTTCTTGCGAATATTCCGAGACGTCAAGTACTTCCGCCACCGCTTTTCCAGGTTGAGGGATCTAGGTAGAGCTTCCAGTTGCCGCCCGCTAAGCTAAACATGTTCAAGCGATTTAGTCGTGTCTAGCAAAAAGAAAAACTTAATCAAAACGGGGTACCCACCTCGTCAATGACAAACTTCCCCACTCGCCGTGCAACATCGTTTAAAAACACCTTGTTTCCGCGATAGATAGGCACATCCAGATAGGCTGCAAGTAATGCACGGTTTGCTCTTCAGGCATACAACAAAGTATATGAAAATGTGCGAGATGAACTGGTGTGACCTTACCAACAAAATCCTGGATTTCATTTGACGATGGCCGAAGATTTGTTCCAAGCCCCATCGGAGGTTCCAGTGTGGTAAGGAATGATGACAGCAAGCCATTCAAGGAACCCCGTTGCCTCAGGGTCGAATTTAGACCAGTTGTTGACAAAGGCTTCGTACTGCATGAAACACAACAACAAAATGTTGTTAGATTGGGGCTGTAAAATCCATCATTTGGATGAATGCAGTAGTGTACGTGTTGCGGGAGTAACACGCCGTCTTCGCGGTCCTTTTCTTTTGCGAACCCCTCCAAAATCACTGCGATGAAGATGTTCAGGAGGATGAACGTCACTAGCAGCGTAAAACTGTACAGATAAATGAAAGCCACAGGCGAGCCACACCCATTTAGTGGTACGCAGTCGACATCGCTGCTGATTCCACATGAATTCGGATCGTAGGGTGGATCAGGCATGCAGTCCTCCTGGTTTGCGAGCTCGTACATCATGTCATTCCACCTTTCACCAGTAGCACAGCGGACCTAGAGCACAGCAGAATTAGTTAAAGTTGTTGGTGTTCAACTACGACTAAGACAGGATATGATTACCAGTGTGATCATAGCTTTTAGCAGCGATTGGAAATTTGCCGTTGAGGTTATGAGCTCTCCGAACTTGACTTTTGCAAAAAGTTGCACCCCCATAGCAGCGTATATGAAAAACACTAGAAAGAGGAGTCCTCCGATATTGGCGAGTGATGGCAGTGTTATCAGCAATGTGTTGAACAGTTGGCGCAACGAAGGCGCCGAATGCACCAGTCGAAACAAGCGCCCAACACGGAAGCTTCGCACGGTCGACGCAGCAGCACCAACAGAACTTCCCCCAAACATTTGATATATCACGCCAAAGAGAGTGCCAAGCACGACAACGAAGTCGAAAACATTCCAGGGGTCTTTCCAATAGTACTTGCCCAGACCAATAACCTTGACTACAGCCTCAAGCGCAAAAACGCCCGAGAAAAAGTAGTTGAGGTAGTTTAAGCCGGTTTCGTATAGATCTTCTTCGCCAAAATAGTCCATTGCCATGAAAACGGTGTTTAGCAGGACACAGCCCATGATCGTGATCTCAAGTGTTGGGCTCAGTGCGAGACGAAACAATGCACGCCGTGTCAAATTGAGCGGTGTTTTCAGCCTCCTGACAGGTCGCAGGTTTAGCATAGCTTCGTTAATATTCAGCCACTCGCGTTGTATGTGCGACAACAAGTAGGTCCCGTCCAACTTCTCTTTCATGTTGTTGAAATTCTCAATCACAACGCCAACAAAGAGCTGCATGACGAAAAAGGTCCCCACCAAAATAAAGGAGATAAAGAAAAAGGTCCAGCGCTCGCGGTGATTCGGAATTGGTTGCATGTCGATATCCGTTGCGTCGACACTGGTGAGCATGATGGTTACCCAACCTTCGGTTGTGGTCATTTCAAAAAACGTTTGAATCCCGTGAATCACGTTGTCAAAGTTCTGCGGAATTGTGTTAGTCCAAGTTGCTCCAAGGAGCTTGCACATGTCACGGGATGTAAGGCGCTCACCACTAGAGAATACCATTTGAACATTATCAGCAGGAGAGTTGTCAAACCAATTCTGTTCAGCAACCGTCAGATTGGTCCACACTCGTGGCGAGACAATAAACTCTTGCTGGGCGGTGGTTAAAGCGTCAAATGCATCGCCTTGGCAACTGTAAAACCTACCCTTCAGGTTATTGACGGCTAAGATGCTGAAAATTAGGAACACCAACAAGCAGACCATGATCACGTTTACGATCTGTGGAATAGAAGCAATTAACGAGCTCACCACCAGCTTGAGTCCAGGATTCCGATTGATCATTCGAAGTGGGCGTAGTGCACGAAATGTTCGCAGCGTTTTCACAAATTTGAATTGGGAGCTCCCTTGAAACATAAAGAATGCGGCGACTGCTGTGATGGCGAAGTCCATAACATTCCAACTGTTGCGAAGATAAGCTCCCTTGTGGAGGATGAACCCATAGGCAATAATCTTGATCACAACTTCGATCATGAACAGCACAGTCAAAACCGAATCGAACCCTGAGAGAACATTTGCCAGCACGCTGTCAGGTGAGCTTAGGGGGTTGTCGATCGCGAGCTCAACCGTGCTAATGATGATTAACGCCAACGAGAAATTATCAAACTGCGGATGCAGAAGAAGTCTCATCGCTGCTTTTCGAATAGGATTGTCCAGTGCGAGAATGAAAAGTGACCGGTGCACACCCAGTCGGCTTTTAATAAAAGAAGAACCCCGGCGGCCCGAGGCTGTTACACTGTGGTCATTGAAGATGTTTGGCGAGGGTGAGACTGCCTCTCGCCGACTTCGAGGTCCTGTGAGATTACCTCGACTTTGCGTTCCACTTCGAGTCTCTTCGGTGCTGGAACGATAATCGCCTTCGCGCAGAGAAGATATATCGCGACGAGATTGAGTTGCTGGGGCAACTCGAGAACGACGTTTTAATGCCTCGCGCTCAGAATCTCTCTCTTCGTCGTTCGACTCGTCAAAATTACCGAGTAAAATTGCCAGGAACAAGTTTAGCACGATAAAGTTTCCCAACACAACCAGTGATACAAAATATAGCACTGCAGACCAGCCAGATGAGCGCCAACCATCCAGCATCACGACATTCCAATTTTCACCTGTAAGGATCTAGCGTGTGGGCTCACATCAATATCTGTGCTCGAACACTGAAACACCGTAACTACAGACCACAGCATCGTATCAAAATTGGCCCTTGGAACGTAAGCAGCAGCATGATTCCGGTCTACGGGGAAGCCGTACTCGTCGAATCGAAACTGGTTCGCGAATGTTTGCATCCCGATCAGCGCATAGATATACAGAAAAAGCAAGAACAACACGCTGAAGTTGCCGACTTCGTGAAGAGTACTAATCATCGTCGTCAATAGTTTCTGTAGTGACGGCCACGATCTGGAATAATGCACAAGACGAGGTGACAATAGTGAAAATATCTAATGTCTATTTTCACGACATACAATACTCACCGCGCAAGTTTGAATAGTGCAAAAAGTCGGAAGGATCTAAGACCTGAAAATGACGGCGTCTTCGAAGTCGTACTTTGTTGGCGGATAAACGTGGGTGGGGAAAGTATCATCTCCGCCGAACTGACTACGATAACCATCCCGTCAAACAGGTTGTATCGATCAGCTAACCAACCTGTCCAGCCGAGTCCAGAGATCTTAAGTAGAGCCTCGATGACAAAGGCTAGCGTAAGGGCAAAATTGATCTTCTCCACTGTTTCGTCGAGTTCGTAGTCAATAGGATACTGATCCAGTGACAAAATGATGGTGTTGAGCAAAATCAAGATCGTCTGAACCACGTTGAACACCCAATGATTCACGATCACCCCAGATAGTATCTGCACGCGTGATGTTGCGACCCGATCACTGGCCACTCTTGCTGCTCGTAACGCAAGTAAGGCAGCTTTAGCTTTCTTTTGTGCCTTTCTCTCCTCTGCTTCGACGAAAGACGCTGCTGAGAAGTTATCCCAGATGACAGCCAGCGTCAGGTTAAGCATGAAAAAGGAGCCAAGTATAATGAAAGACACGAAATAAACAACTGCGACTGTTCCGTATCCTGCGTCCTGGAGCATGTACATAATGTCACTCCTGCGAATAGAACAACATAAGAATCCATGAGCTAATCTAACCTTTGCCTGTGGTATGCATTACGTACCAGCCTTCGCGCGTAATGCACTGGAATATGGCCAAGGATGCCGACCCAATGTTATCAAAGTGCAGGAATCCCCAGTTTAAATCTGCGCTGTAGGTCGAGCTTTCCAGAATGCGTCGAAAGATGGATGTGTCTGGGTGGGTAAAACGAAAATTCCCAAAAGCATCGTAGTCGGATCCACACGTCTGGTAGAGCATAAACGAAATTAAGTTTCAGCTTTTAGAGACCAACCATTACAGCTCAAGCGCCTACCTGCCCATCTGGGCCTGATCATCATCAAGAGCACAGGTCCGAGCCGGAGATTCCTCAGCAACTGGCCAAAAGCAGACCCGTGGGGTTTTCCAAGGAGAGGTATCGTGTGACCAAGAGCCTCCGACAGGAATTTGATCGTTGTATGCATCCACACACGGGAAGAGCGAGTAGTTTGCAAGTGCCATAGTTTTGTAATCGTCAAAGTCAGCAAACGTAATATCGGGGTCCAAACGCAGAGGATACGGAGTAAGTCGACACCGGGGATGCAGCACACCACTCCATAACTGGACTCCAATCACTCCATACAAGAAAAATAGGAAACTGAGAAATGCTACGACCGTGAGTAGCTCTGGAATAGACTTGAGCAAGGCTGAAACAAGTTTTTTCATGCCTGCAGTGCATAACCACCTGCGTTAATATTTCCTTATTGTGTCCTTCACGAGGCATCATCAAGATATTCTTACCGGCGACAGCGTTCAAGCTTCGTAATGGGCGCAATACGCGAAATATCCGAAGCATCGACACATTAGGAATGCCCGGGATGACGGCTAAAATACTGTTGGAACCACCACACAATGCCAGTGCTTAGCACGCACTTAACCACGCCTTCTACAATAGAGCAGACGTACCCAATAAATACTACTAAAAAATCCATCCAGTTCCATGGATCCCTTAAATACGCGCCTTGTTCGCCAAACAAGCCCATGGCAACAATCTTCATGGTACACTCAATCGCGAAGAGGACGGTGAAAATTGTGTCGACCGAGTTCACGATGGCGTTTCGAAGCGACTGTGAGCTGTCCAGATCTCCCTGTGCGTCCACTTTGCTGTAGTCTGCGATTGCAAGGATCACCGAGTTCGCTAGAATCAAAAAGAGAATAAACTGGTCGAACCGCTTCCACGTGATGCACCAAATCAGCGCTTGTCGAAAGCGACTGCGTTCATGGAAGAAGCCGAGCGAGCACGGTGAAAACTGGAAGTCACCACGGCAACAGCATCAACTAGAGTGAGATAATCACCAAGAACTCGGTGCTGAGACCACTCTACTAACAAATACTCACTAAGAAGCGCTTTCTGTGTGCGAAAAAGTTGTAGCGGTCTGCGATGTCGCCCGAGCCGTCGTCTCCAGGATAGCAGCCAGGCTGTAAGCACATGCAGCACCAGATTCAATTCGACTATTCAAAATCCCTACGCTATTGCGCCTACAGTAGCTTACCGCCGCGTTGATGAGCTCCTGGATGACGTCGTTCTTGCCGCCCGTGTCGAGCTCCGGCGGGCCCGTCGGCCGTGTGTTGGCCCGAGACAAATTGCGCGCACGGTGCGTATACGTATCCACCCGGAACTTCTGCAGCAGCAGCCCCGTCGTAGTGGCATTCACGGACTTGCTGCGGTACCGCAGCGTCTCGGAGCTCATGGTGAAGACTTTGGCGTCGTTTCGCCACCGACGTTGAAGTGGAAACCATTCAAAACCGGTTTCTACTGGGTTGATGACCAGTTTTGTAATTTAGGAGCTTTGTGTTAGCCAATCGCGTGGCTTCACGTGGCTGACCCACCCATCTCGTCAGCGTATCTTGTGGGGCCATTATCCGAATTGAGCTGCTCGAGGCAACAAGACCAAGGAGGATGCGCGGTGTGGCGCTGTTAGTGTGCGCGGCGGCGGCGAGTCTACTGACCGGCGTGCAGGGCATGTACTCGAGCGAGGACAGC
The DNA here is from genome assembly GCA_024679075.1 of Phytophthora uliginosa. Taxonomy (NCBI): domain Eukaryota; phylum Oomycota; class Peronosporomycetes; order Peronosporales; family Peronosporaceae; genus Phytophthora; species Phytophthora uliginosa. Next base: position 123 of record JAIKVD010001152.1, on the reverse strand, counting down.
GTGAAGGTGCTGGACCCGGAGAGCTTCCGCGAGCAGGTGCAGCAGGACTCGGGCGTGTGGCTCGTGGAGTTCTACGCGCCGTGGTGCGGCCACTGCAAGCAGCTGGCGCCCGAGTACAAGAAG
>JAIKVD010001151.1:0-12438 GCA_024679075.1 Phytophthora uliginosa | reverse complement strand
CCGTCTGCGTCGAGCCTAGATACCCAACTTCACGGCCATTCAAGTCGCCCAAATACAACCGCGTACTCGATAGTCCTGGAGAAACCAAGTCCGTGCGAACCGTGTACCAGTCACCGCCGATACGGATCGTGTACCCCGGTAGCCCGTACGCAGCAGAGTAGAAGTCGCACGTCTCGTCAGCAGAGCACGTCACGAAAATCTCGCCCTCCGTCACATCCACCTTGCCCTGCAGCGGTTGATACGATTGCTCGCGCGCCACACCCACCGTTTGGATCGAGTCGAGGTCCTCCAGCGCGTAACGGAGCTGGTCCGCACTGGACTCGGCGTTCAGCGGACGTGTGTACTGGCCCTGGTAGCCCACCTGGAACGTACCGCTCATGGTGAGTGCGGGGTTGTCGTTGTAGACGCCGTCGATGGACGCGTCTGTGTTGGGCGTAATGACAGCGTCGGCACTCGGTGCAGTTTTCCTCGCGATAGTCAGGCTGATGTCGCCGTACACGCGGTCGAACACGATCTGGATGTCTGCCCCGCTGCACAACGTCGTCGGTGCCGCTACGCTCGACATGCTGAGACTCTCCGCTTCGACACCAACGAGGGTCAGCAGACTCGTCTCGACGTCAGCCAACGCCGCGTTGAAGTCCACATCAGCGTTCGCTCCGTTGTACGTGAATCGGACCTGACCCGCCGTCGCCTGGCACGAGAAAACCACCACCTCCTTGCGGAAGTTGGTCGTCCCTGCTTGAACCTCCACGACCGACGCCACGGTCGGATCGGACGGCTGCAGTGATGGCAGCGCGCCGGGCTGCGCCGTGAACGTGATCAGGAACTCGGCATTCACCGCCAGTGCAGTCGCAGCCGAAGAAATGTCGACAGAGCCGACGCTGGCCAGCGCCTCCAGTGCTGCCTCGAGGTTGACTATCGATGTGGCTCCCACCGTTTGGGCGGTTGCTCCGGCTGTGAGCGTCGTGGTCGCTACGCCGCGGAATGTTAGTGTGAACGTCCCCGCTGCAAGGACCTTCAGGTTTTGGATCTCGGGGACTGTGGGCTGGATCATGTTGTTGGACCACGCCAGACTGGGGGCACCGGTCGTGATACGCTGCGTCCGGTACAGGATATCGGCATCCGTGAGGAAGACGTCCGCGGGGTTCGCTGTGAACTTGGCACTCGTATCCCACCGCACCTGGTACTTCGTGATGGGACTACCGTTGTCGGTCGTTGGCGGATCAAAAGACAACCAGAGCTGATCACCCACCGCGTTGGATCCTTTGGTCACCTCCTTGGTGAACACAACCGCGCCTACGCCCATCAAAGCACTAGCGTTGCCTTGGAGAAGCGGGAGGTCTCCAGAATTCAAAACGTTGTCCAGGAACGTCACCACCCAGCTGAACCCTCCTTCTGTATCGGGTCCTGAGAGCTGCACACTGACTCGCCCAACGACGTCCAGTGCCTCGAGCTTCTCTTGTAACGACGACCCGTCCGGGTTCACCGTCGCAGCCATCGCGGGAGCGTCGTAGTCGATTGGATCCGTCACGGAGCTGGAGTAGGCGAGCGTGAATGTGCCACCAAGCGCATTGCCCTTCCGTACTTCCTGCACGGATATTTGACTCCCCGTTCCCACGAGAGAACTGGAAACGAGCAGCGTGGGTACGTCCCCCTTGTAGTCCAGGAACGTGATCGTCCAAGTGTATCCTTGCTGTGGGGACGGAGCCGATTGCTTCACCTGTACTGTGCCAACCCACGACATGGCTTCAAGTGCTGTTTTCATCGTTCCGGCGTCTGCATTGAACGGAATTGGTGCAGAGGCTTCAATAAGGAAGCTACCACTCAGAACATTGCCATCGGTCAGTGTATCCGTCTCGCACCCCGTACCAGTAGCAGCAGTAAATGTTGCGTCCACGGCGCAGATGAACTGTGGTAGATTCCCTTCCGAGTCATTAAACGCCACCGTCCAGATGTATCCACCCTGCTCATCCACCAGCGATTGAGACACTAGTACGTCACCGAAAACAGGCAGTTGATCCAGATCTGCAGTGAGCTGCGCTGCTGTGGCTGACGCAGCATTGACGAAGGTGTTGGACGCGTTGAAGCCGCCATAATCCACCATGGAAATGAGCACTTGGTCGTTCACACCAACGGCAGTGAGCGCGTTCTTCTCCTGCGTTTGGAAAGTTGTGCAGCCTACAGGTTCAAGAAGGTTTACATCTCCATACACGCCGTTGCCGTGGAAAAAAATCTGGTAGATGAACCCGTTGGGGGCGACCGTGGCGTCACGCGATCGCGTCACAAAGACCTTGTCGAGGTTGTCCATAGCTTCAAGAGCTGCGTCCATGATGCTAGCCGACGCATCAAACGGGATGCAGTCTGATGTCTTACGGGCTCCAAGGTGGTTAAAACGCATACTGTATGACCCCGCCACCAATGGCTTGCTGGCCTTAACGACAACCTGCTGCACGGCTGTATCGGTCCCCATCGCAATGTCCGTATCCATAGTCACGACGCAGTTATACGGTGCGCTACCCGTTGTAGTAAACCCGACGTCTCCACACGTAATCTGCGAGGTCTCTCCAGCAACGTTATTGCCGATGAAAGTGATCTGAAAGACGTACCCATAGTCGAACTCCTCCGAGGCATCCCCGTCGCGAGTAACCACGATGTCACTAGCGGTAACAGCACTGTTAGTCACTGCCGTCAAAGCTGCCTCAACATCACTAGCATCAGCATTCCAAGCAATGGCAGCGGATTTGGCGCCAATGCTTTTGAACGATCCTGCATTCGCCGGGTCCGCAATCTGTCTCGTAAACAACAAGGTAAACGTCCCCGCGGTGATCGCTGCCTGAGCCGAGATAGTCACCGTTTGAACGGTGGGTACGCGGAAAGCAAAGGAGCCTCGAATGCAGGAGCCGCTTGTGCACTGCGCCGGAGACGCGTACGTCCGAAGTGTTTGGACTTCCGCGATACTTGCCGCCTCTGTGGTGATCTCTTGGATCTCTGTGATGTGAGAAGCTGCCAGTCTCACCTCCTGCACTTCGCGTTCGAACAGTGCGTAGCCTGCCGCGATGTTCTGCACTGCGGACGCTGTACCGCTTGGCATAATGGAGCCCGAGGCTGTGAATGGGCCAGTGCCGATGTCGGTCATAGCTGCAACGTGGACGAAGTAGTTGATTCCAGCCAGGAGGTTTGAAATCACGTACGAGTTGGATGCAGACCCCGGGATGAAGTCATCCGTAATCGCCATGGTCCCTCCAGTCAGTGATTTCGTCTGCTTGCCAAGCTTTGGGATATTCCCAAGCGAGGACTTGAACTTAATCGTCCAGAGAAACCCATTCACTTTGAACATATCGAGACTCGTAGCGCTGGACAGATAGCTCGACCCTACATCGGGGTTATCAGGAAGTGCCAGTGGAATGGAGTCGCTAGTAAACGACGGCACACCGTTAGTCCCATCACGGATAACTGACACCTGGATGTTGCTGGCGACAAGGTTTGTCAGGGTTCCCGTGGCTAGAGGCTGCAGGTTGCCAGCAACGGAAGCTCCACTGAAGTAAATCGTGTACACGTAGCCCTGTGGCGCCAGGTTCGCATCTTGCCGCCTTGTGACAGTAATGTCACCTGCCGTCACACCCGTCACAGTCAACGCCGCCTCCAGTGCGCTTTCAGAAGCGTCCCAGGGGATCGTTCCAGTAGGCTGGTTCAATAGTGTGAGTGTATACGACGCTGCTGCGTTGGTTGGATTCATCACGATCAGCTGCTGGACTTCGAACTGCTCGCTCATGACGCTAAACTGCTGCGAAATGCTGTACGCAGTGTGCGGTACTCCGGGGGCTTCACCATTGTAGAAACTTGTGAGAGCAAATTCACCAGAGTTTGTCCCTCCTTGAGTATCAATTCCCACAGTCGCTTTTGTCGTCGGGCCCGGGTTAAGGCACGTAGCATCAGCTTCTTGAACGGCTAAGAGGGGCACGTTACCGGTGACTAAGTCTCCCACGAACGTGATGCGATGGATGTATCCGTTCAGCGCAACCTTCACATCTGAGTCTCTTGTCACTGCGACGCCGTCTGCTCCAATTGTTGTTAACGCATTAAGCGCGTTCTGCACATCCGAGGCTGCCGCACTGAACGAGAGGCAAGTGGTCGTTTGGCCCAAAAATGAAAGTTGAAATCTACCTGCGGCATTTTTGTTGTAGATCGTCAATACTTGGATTTCACTGCTGCCACCAAAGTCGATCATTTCCATGGAGGCTCGACGAACACTTCCTCCGTTGTGAACCCATCCCGTCGTACACGCAGAGCCTTCGCCTTCATGCTGCAGCCACAGCAGCGGCACCGTCGCAGTCACTGTGTAGTCCATAAAGAAAATGTCGTACGTGTATCCCGGTGATCCCTGACGCACCGTCTCCATGATCAACGCTGGGTGGCCACCGATTGCAGTCGACGAGCAAGGACTTTGACCGACATTCACGATTTCCAGTAGAGCTACATTTCCCACCACAGGGCTGTATCCGCCAGCCACGGGACCTCGGAAGTTGATCAAGTACTCGTAGCCAAAGCCCCACGTTGACGAGCCGTCACCATCACGGGTTACGTTGATATGATCCACGGCGATGTTCAAATTGCTCAGAGCGTTGAGCTCCTTCTGTAAACTTGCCGCTGAAACTCCATAACCGATGCAGTTTGTTGCAGCACTTTGACCTTGGAGCGTGAACTGCAGCTGGAAGAGGCCCGTGGTGTCAGACGTGACCTCGGCGTCGGCTGTCATTCGAAGACGCTGGAGCTCCGTTTGCGAGACGCCTCCACCACGCCTTGTTACGATCACTTCGCCCGTGTTCAGCTTGGTTTCAAGCGCAGTCTCGATGTCGCTCGCAGCTGCTCCCCACAGCAAACAGTCTGTCTCCTTCCCGTTGAGAGACATCTTGTAGTATCCGTTGGTGTCAATGACCAGCCCTGAATCTGTAGCTAGAGACAAGCGCTGGTGGGGCAGATTCCCACCTTGTGTGACTATTCCAACTGTGACACTACTACCGGAAACTCCCGTACAAGAAGCTCCCCCTGTTGTATTGGGGGATGTCTGTAGCGCTGCTACATCCCCTGTCAACGCATCGCCGAAAAAGTAGACGGTATACACGTAACCCGTCGTTGTCGCCGTAGTCACAGGACTGGATCGAGATACCAGCACGTCTCCAGCATTAGCGTTCGTCAAGGTCAGCAGTGCGGCTTGCAAGTCCGCTGCCGCATCATTTGCAGGGAAACACCCCGTTGGCCCATAGGTGATTCCTGCTCTGGAAAACGTGAGAGCATAGTAATCCGTACCTTGTTTTGCGCTCCAGAAACTTGTAGGGATAGCTGTGGTTATCGTCTGAATTTCATGTCCTGAGCGCTGAACTTCGTACGCCAGACCATCAATTCGAAGCTGCATCCCAGGATACAGCAGCTTTGTGGACGCAGGACCTGCAGCTACGACGATAGGGGACAGAGAACCCACGGTCACCGACGACATTGCACTGGATGTGGCGAATGGAGTGTCTCCGTTGGAACCCACCAGGTTATCAGCCGAAGAAGAGCCGAAGCGAATGACGTCCGTCGGAGAGATCAACTGCCGAATGTCGTCAACGCCACTAATTGCTGCACTAACACCATCTCTAGCAATGCTGGCAGTCACTCCGGGGATCTTCTGGGTTAGTAAATACCCCTGCGTTACATCTACTTGGCCAAATAAATCCATTGCCTCAATCCCCTGCTTGACGGCTGCGGCTGTAGATGAATACAGAAGCGAGGGGGTCTGAGCGGTCGAAGTGCTGAGCATGAACGTCCCAAGAATTGGTAGCGAGCCTGTGGTATTCGTGTAGACTTCGACCAATCGGCCATTTCCATTAAGGGACGTTAAATAGTCCGCCGAGAACTCATCCAAGTTGCCACTGCCTGGCGGGAAAGTGACACCTTCGTATTCACCAGTTACCCGCAGAAAACGAATACGCCAGCGATATCCCCCTCGAGTTCCTGGGTTCTCAACAGGTTGGTCGTCCCAGCCCCCGGAACATGACGAGTCTGTACACCCGGTATCGACTGACGGATATTCGTATCGCTCCACTGTGACTCTGCCAATTGTGTCCATTTCGTTCAGCTTTCTCTCCAGACGCGTCGGGTCCTCGTTGAAAGCCATTTCTCGAGGTCCAAAGGACGAATGGAAGTCCAAGAAGAACGAGCCACTCAGTCCGTCGGACCCACGCGTTACTTCGGACACGCCGATCGGGTTTCCGTTCAATGGCGTCTCCGGTACGAAAGTCGCGGCGATCAGTGGTAAGTTGCCAGCCCCCAACGGCGTATACGACGGATTCGAGATGAAGTGGACCAGCCACGACATCTCCCCGTACTTCCCGTGCACTGTCTTCTGGACACTCACTTTCCTTCCCGAGTTAGTCGCTGCTGCTTCCAGCACCCGCTTCACTAGACTTCCGTCAGCGTTCCACGGTATAAGGATCGACAAGCCCAGCGGCGTGGCAGTATTGCCGGAATTCAGCGCAGCGCAGTTTAGCGACTTCACGTTGATATTTGGCGGCGTCACATCGACGACCTGAAACACACAGCTCGTGAACGCCCCCACTATAAACGTGTCATTCGCCAAAAGACTCGTTTGTATCGTGCTGGTTCCGGACTGGATCGTGAGGGTCGTTATGGTGCACGGTACGTTTGATACCGCGGTGTTTGTACAGCTGACACTTACGCTGTACCGCTGGGCAACGCCTGCATCACCCAGGACTTTGAAATCCGTGAAGACGCCTCGTAATATCGCTCCCGTTTGGGTTGTAGAGACAGTAGCGTGGGGGGTCGAGCCCTTCAGTTGGGATTCAATCGTAGCCATTTGAGGAACATTTCCAGGCGAGTTGCAGAGCTGCGTGCCGTCCGCCAACGTCTCAAGCTGCTCGCAGGGGTGCGTGGGGTCACTAGCATCTCTCAAGAAAGTCACCGTCCACTCGTAGCCGCCGTTGGTTGGGTCCACAAGACTTCTCGACACATCAACGTCCCCCACATTGGCCATTTTCTCGAGAATTTCTTCAACGGACGTCCCTGAATTCCCACTCTCTTCCTTGGTCGCCCACGCGTTGTGTGCAATCGGATCACTCGTCTCCGAGGATTTCACGGCCAAGTGGGTCGAAAGCCTCGAGTCCAAAGAAACTGAAAAGGTTCCAGCAAGAGGGCCAACTCCCTGGGTAACCACGGACGTGTTGCATATTTGAGACCCGTCAGTGGTAGTTGTGATCAAACTGCTTTTGTCGCACTGGATGAGGGAGGGGTGGCCGACTTGACGTCCCCAAGCTTTGGAGTATCCGGTTTCCCACACAGCGTCCCAAGCCGCCGCCGCTCCTTTCCAATTGCCATCGATACCGGCCGAGTGGTCAATTGTTGGGTCTGCCCACACGGAAGAATGAAACGTAATGAACCACGTGTACCCGAGCACTTGGTCTGACGTTGGTGGTCCGCGAGAGACAATCACGCTGCTGGGCTTAATGGAGCGCAAACTATTCAGCTGAGCTTGCATCGCGGATGCGTCGGCCCCTGCCAAGATCGGTCCTGTCGTCTCGCCATTGAACACCAGCTGAAAGGCCCCAGCGAGCTCGTTGCCTTTCAATACTTCATCGACAAATGTGCGCCCGTTGTTACTCCCTGTAGTCGACGTAAGCTGCGTCGCTAGCACAAGGCTCTCCACGTCACCCCCGGTACTATCGTCGATGAACGTAATAGTCCAGTTGAAGCCCAGCGCCTGCGAAGCTGCTGAGCGCATAATCGTGATCGTTGGGATCTTGAGGTCGTTGATGAAGAAGTGTTCGAGCTTGGTATCCTCCACGCTCTGATCCAGCGTGTCTAGAGACGTGTCTACCCCGATCGTGCACGTTGCTGTCACTCCGGAAAAAGTGATGGTCATGGTCCCGCCTATCTGGTTACCGTTTCTGCAGGCCACATCCGGATTCAACAGCGGACTCGCTGCGTTACCAACAGTCAGTTGGGTTGTGTAAATGCTGTCGTCCGAGCTCTTGAGGCCTGTGTCGTCCACTGTAATGGTTGGGATATCCCAAGGCCGACTGGTAAACGTAATCTGCCACGAAAAACCACCGGACCACTTGTTGCCTGTAGGAGAATAGACGCTTCTCGTGACGTCAACAGTTCCAAAGACGAGCTTGCCAACGCGTTGGTCCACAGCTTCCAGCGCGGCTTTCATAGCCAACTCACTAGCGTCCCAAGGGATGTCAGCGCTATAGACAGTGAGGCCGGGGGCATATGCAGCGTTCGGGTTGTTCACGTCCGTGTCATCTTGACTGATCAAACCCACCTTGAACGTCCCTGTGAGCACGCTACCGATAATGGTCCGAGTCACCGAGCAATATACCGCGGTGCCAAGTTGTAGAGGGATGATACTCGACGCGTCGCATTCAAGCAACGGCAGTGTCCCTGACCGCTTCGTGAACATCACGGAGTAGATCGCTCCCACGAAATCGGAAGTGACAGCAAAGTTGCGCTGGACTGTCACCGTATCAACCACAGGAGCGAGGTAGCCCTGAACATCCCCGCCATCCGCCGCCACCGCTGCTGCCAGCTTGATCGGAATGCTCGACGCTACTCTTTGCGGCGCCTTATACAACGAAAACGCTTGGCCAGCAAAGTTACTGCACAAAGCGCCTGGGTCGTCAGTGGTGATGCCAATCGCAGTTGTCGTGGTATACACCACCGTGTCCGCTTCAAACGAGCAAACGCCCGCGATTAAGTTTGTTCCTTGTGTGACTAGAGCTGTCACATCGCCAATTACTGTAAACGTGGAGCCGTCAAAGTCCGTCACACAGGCATCGCACACCGTGTCGGTCGGTGTGCATGCAGTGCTAAACGTCGACGCCACGTTAGGATCCGAATAGGCTTCACACGTGTATGTGATGGAGATCAAAGAATACGCGGGTGGCTGAGTGGCGTTGAAATCGGGCTCGTTTCCCTGGATTTCCTGCTGAATGACGGGCGTGATAGTATTGCCATTGAATGTGATCGTGCCTCCAGCGGATAGAAGCGGTACGTCTCCTCCGACATCATTGCCAATGAATGTGACCAAGTAGGTGTACGTAAGGTCATCCCCAGTGTTAGCTCCCGATGTGGTGCTGGTTCGACTGACGGTCACCGAGTCAATGTTGTCCAGTCCCGCCAGTTCCGTCTCCATTGTTCCTGCTGCAGTAGTATTGTCGGAATTTTGAAGAGACGAGAGAAGATCGCCCGTATCAACGCTGTGTTTCTTGGTAGGCAGGCAATACGTGCAAACGGTGCTGTTAAAGGTAAGGTAAAATGTCCCCGTGACAGATCCCATATTCCCAACTCCCCCCGTGAACGCCAGTGTTATGCTTTGGACCTCAATCACGCGCTCAACGCCGACTTTCACGTCCTGCACTTCAAATCCTTCTGTCACCGTTGTTCGTATCGCCTGGATCTCGTCAATATCGTCATCGTCCAGACGCAATTCCTGGATCTCATTGCCGTCTTTGGCGGATGTCACGACTTTCTGGACTTCGTCCACAACTGCTTGGTTCGTTGTCGTGATCACTTGAATCTCATCAACACCCGTAAAAGTGCTTCGAACCTCCTGTTCCTCGTTCACTACTTCCACCGTCACATCCACGAACTGCTCTTCATTCACAACGTCGCTCTGGAGAGTCACAGACTGCATCTCGCGAACAATCGGAATCGTCGCGCTGGAGCTCTGTCCGCTAGAGAAATCGTCCTGTTCGTCCCACTCAATCTGGTAAGACTTGAGACTCGACCCACCATCAAACAGTGGATTCGTCCAGCCTGCTCTCACTGACGTGGCTGAAATAACACTAAGAGTGAGGTTTTGTGGGGCACTAGGAGGCTGGTTCGTAACCACGACCGATGACGGAGCTGTAGGCTGGGGGGCACCAGACCCTTTGGCGTTAAAGGCAGTGATTCGGATGCTGTATGAAGACCCAGCAACAAGTATATCTGACCGGACACCCGTGATAGCGTCGTCACCTCCGATAATGAAAGGGCGGATCTTCCCGTCCACGAGGCCGAATTCAGCGGGCGAATTAAACGCTGGGGAGGTGTCCCATTCGATCATGTACTGCGTAATAGGGAGCCCACCGTCTCCTCCGTAGTAATACTCGTTAGTCGACGAAACATTCCACTCCACCAAGATGGCATAGCTCGAGAGGACGGTAGCCGTGGCGTCTTCGACTCTTCCAGGGGTGCGGTTCACTGGTCTGGCATATTTTGCTGGGGTTGCGTACGGGCCATCTCCTTGGTCATTCAAAGCGAGTACCCGAACGTAATAGGTCGTCACGATCGGTGCGAAAATATTGTAGAAATACGGGCCGGTGTCGGTAGAACTTACGCTCACCACGGTTTGATAGTCGTAGTTGGGGGTATTCACGTTTGGAAACGTTCCAGCTGTGTCCCATTGAATTCGATAGCCCAAGATGGTTGTGCCGCCGTCGTTCGAAGGTGAGCTCCATCGTAGTTTCAGGTATTTGCTGGACAGTACCAATAGCTCGACATTTTGGGGGGCGGAGGGCGTCGACCGCGGGATTTGAAACACGGGGCTGATGCTCATCGCGTAGCCATAGCCTTCGTTGTTGTGTGCTCGCACTCGGATGGCATAATTCTGCCCTGTCTTCAAGCTTTGGATGACGTACTGCAACTTCCCCGGCATTGCAACCTCGGCAGGAACCCCAGCAGCTCCATTTTGCTCGCAGTACAAAGCTGGTTGTATTCCAGCCAAAGTTCTTGCGGCGAGAACTCGCGCACCGGGTCCTTGCAATTCGGTTCCATCGACGCTCAACAGCGAAACATCATTCTTCACCTCTGACAAGAACTTGACCACCCAGTTGTATCCATATCCGTTGGCAGACCTGGTAACGTTAACAGCCCCAAGTGTGACCAAGCCTTCGAGTGCAGTCTGTAAATCAACTGCCGAGATGTTGTGCGGCAACGGCGGTGTAGTATCCGAAATTCCCCCGCTGGCAAAGGCAACTCGGAACGTTCCGCTGATCGGTTGGAGGCCTTTCTGAATGGAGTCAACCAGAATACCGGGATTGTTGCCCGTCCAGCTGTCACTTGGAGACACTTGGATCAGTTCCTGTGGCCCAACATGGCCGGCCAAGAATGTGATCTTCCATTCGTAACCAAATGCACTCTTGAAAACTGGCACCGGGACCGTGACTTCGAGAGCTGTGTCAATGGTGAAAGTGGTCGGAGTTGCAAGGGTTACAATCGATCTCTGGTTCCCAGCGATCCAGATTTTGTCGCTCGCAGCTAGATTGGTGTAAGCGACGGTAGATGTGACTGTCGTCCCAGTAGCAGTCACGAGAAATCCACCAACTACTCTTGTCGACTCCTGCTTTGAAACATCAACTGTTCCAACAGTCGATAAGCGCTCCAATCGTTCCTTGACAGAGTTCAGACCTATCGCCTCAGCATCCGAGCGGAGATTTTCTGTTACCTCCCCTCCAAAAGAGAGCTTGAAGTATCCACTCAAGGTACGTGAATCAGCAAAGTTCATCAATCTCTGGATCTCCGGTAGTCCCTTTCCGGCGGATGTCGTAATGGTTTGTTGTTCCTGAGTTCCTTCCGCACGATACCACTCGATCTTATACTTGTCGACACTACACGCATCGCCATTCACCGCACTCGCGCTCCAGTCAACTTGTAGCGTTGTTCCGTCCACGACGCTGGCAGTGACGGACTGGGGAGGGGGCGGTTGACTGCATGTCACTGCGCTGGCGAGAGGCGACGTTGCAGACCCGAAGCCATCTTCATTGTAAGCCATGACGTGTGCGTAGTATTTTACGCATGGTCGAAGGCCAGTAAGCGAGAACCGGAAAGGGTCCGATCCAGTGATCTTGTTCGCGACACAAACCACGGCACTCGTACCCGTGAGCTGCGGGTTTGTCACCGTCATGGTGAATATATTGCCTGCTCCAACCATCTCCTCGCCTCGAAGGTACGCAAACGTAACATTGCGGGTTTGTCACCGTCATGGTGAATATATTGCCTGCTCCAACCATCTCCTCGCCTCGAAGGTACGCAAACGTAACAGACCAAATAGCGGTGTTGATCGCCGCGTTTCGTACCGCCTTTGTGACCTTGATGGAGTACATCGTAGTTGTTGCTTGCAATGCAGCCTGCATCTCCAGTGCCGACGCGCCAACTAGAATCGTCCCCGTCGTCTTGCCGTTGAATGTCAGTGCAAATGACCCTCCCACCGTCGATACGCCATCCGTGAAAATCTCCTGAACCTCGTGCGTAAAGTCTCCAATGGCCAGATCATTGAAGCCCTGGACAAGCTCAACAACCTGGATTCGAGGGAAGTCGCCAGTTAGCTGCCTCCCATCGGCGACGAGCGGAGCTAAATCGCCGGGGTTGTGCAGGAAGGTTATTTTCCAAGCATACCCC
>JAIKVD010001150.1:0-12449 GCA_024679075.1 Phytophthora uliginosa | reverse complement strand
TCGCTCTCGCTGTCGCTCTCGCTGCTGCTCACGCGCTCCAGCAGCACCGGGAGCGACGAGCCGGTGGCGCGCGGCTCCACGGTCACCGGAGCTTCCATCCAGTGCGGAATGCGCAGAGTGTGGGTCACTTGGAATATTGCGAAGTGGCTGGAAATTTAAACGGATTTTATTGGCTGATTCGTTTTATGCACCGGGGACTTTTGACGAATTTCGGGGTGTTGACAATGGAATGAACGTGCGAGTCTATCACAGTTTTGAAAATAAATCAGAAAATGCTGCTACTGGAGACAGCACAAGTGCTTTGGCAGCGAGATGTCATCGCTCAGCTGGTCTTGTTACATTTGCAGCAGTACTTGCGCCACCGCTGGCATTGAGCAACACTATATGACAAAGCGGATGTAATGTCCAGGACGATATACCCGCAAACTCTCAACGATCAGATGCAAGAGGTGGCTGAACTTTGTTCCTGACGTGGATGTAAGCAGCCTGGTGACTTTCACCCTCATCGCCAACCCCACCCAGTTTTCGATCACAAAAGCTCGTAATACCCGTGCAAGGACGTTCTGCGCATACCTCAACGCGCTGATTCGAGATAGCCCCAATAATGAACAAGTCGTCTCTCAAAACCTTAAACCAATGGGTTTTGCGCAGCACGAGAAATTCCGCGCCGTCCTCTTCCTCCATTTTTAACAGCCCAAACGCTTTCAGCGCACTCATAGTGTAGTAAAGCTTGCCATTTTCCCATCGATATCCCCCCAACAAAAACATTTTGTTGCGCAGTTTTAGAGTCGAGTCGAAGCAGCATGGAGCCGTGAAAATGGCCCATGACGGATGTTTTTTGGAGCCCACCAGATTGGATGATCGGGCTCGTGAGCTCCTCGTTTGCACCGCCGATTTCGCTTCGCTCATGGCGGGCAAGGCGTCGATAGATAGATTGTAACTCCTTGTTAACCCTATTACTCCGGCCCACGCGCCGACCATTGCAGACCTCCGCTCCGCTTCGGTTGCAAACGGTCTCTCTGAGGCCTCTTTGGCCATCTGTCAAGAGCAACAGATAATCCGGGGTCGACAACAGGTTTTCAGCAGATTTGCCGGCAACAGGTAGGTCAGTAGACGGGCAACAGATAAAAAGATTTTCCCCTATTGAAGGGCTGCTGTGAACACCTCGCCGACGAACGCGGTTTCGTAGCTGAAGAGAAGTCTCTTGATCCGCAGCCGCCACTTCTCGCACAACCAAGTAGTGGTCTCGAACATTTCGAACACCATCACGAGGAGTGCACTTAAATTGTAGCCCATTGAGACATACTGGATCTTGGTCAAAATCCCATCGTTCGCAATGAGCAGGAACAAGTCGGTCATGATACCTTCAACCAGCAAATATAACACTGCAGCGCGGTGATAGTTTGTGGCCCCGTGAGCAGCAAGGCGCAGCTGTTCTTGAACGAACACCACCACTTCTTTTCGGTGGAGATCTTCGTTCATTTCATCACACATTCGACCGTGCCGCTTGCACGAAACAAAACACCTTCGCAGCACAAAAATACGGTACGTAAGCCAGATCGCACCTACTGAGCAATACCAATATGACTGGCGATAGTTGCTGCTTCCAGTGTCATCGGCCAGTAAGGGACCATCGATATCGAAAGTTCCAAGTCCCTGGCCAATGATATACGCGGATTTATCCTTGCTGTAGTAGCTGCCCGTTTGTTCTTCATAAAACGCGTAAAACCCAATACTGCCGTGATAGAAATATTGGTCGTACGAAAAACTATCGTTCAAACAGCTACTTGGTGTCGTGTAGTACGGCTCTGGAGTCATGCTTCTGATGAGAAAGGTCCCGTGCACATTAAATTGAGGCACGACGAAGTGGCACAGTCGACCTTGCTGGGTGGAGAAATAGTGAGTTGGGTCGATATTGAACCATGATCCAGACAAGAGCATGCCTTCTACAGGGCAAACCTCGGTCAGGTTATCTTTCTCCTTTGGTAGTCCTGGTGGCACTACGAGACCCTGAGAGATTTTATGTGGTGTCGCAAATTTCAAGTAGCTCCGGAACTGAAGAACAAACGGAACCACGCCTGCAATAAGCCACGCGAGTAGCAACTTGTCTTGCACTGTCATAAAGCGACGCGTCCTCCCTTCCACAGCAACATTGCGTGGAGAGACTTCATTGCCACAGTGAACTTTGGTCGTCCTCATGTTCTGCGCCATTTGATTCCAAAAATGAAGGCGAAACGACAAGGCTATGGACCCAAGCGAATCTGTTGGTGTGGTCGCTTGACCATAACCTGCCATATTTCCCATGTAGCCTCGAGCTGGAGAATAAAAGGAAACGATTGCAATAATCCACGCGATTAGTAGTTTTTGTTGCACCGCCATAAGGCGTCTCGGCCTTGAGTCTATCCCATAATGAAAGCGAAACTGATACCCAACAATTCTTTGGTGCAGATTCATCTAAAGCCATTTTTTTAAGGTAGATTATCACCGTTTAGGGTTCGCTCATTGCTGTTGTTTCCGTTGAGGCTCTTCTTACATGAATGTAGAATGGCCGACGACTGCCCGATCCATCGAGAGTCGCTCCTAACCTACAATCAAAGAAAGTTACTTCACCTGTGCACGGGCGCTCGTCACATGGCTCCACATTTTGACCCGAGATGATCCCAATCACGAACAAATTATTCCTATTCGTCCCCAGCCAGTATTGTTTCTGTAGTACGAGATACTCAGTACCATCCTTTTCACAGCCATCCATACTACCATGACAACAGAGCTGCTTATAGTGTCTTCAGGAAGCTTGCACTCGTTCGTTTTCACTCACTCTTCATCTTGCGTCAAGCTACGCAAGTGATCTAGGAATACATTTGGCAGCAAGTTTTCCTGCAGGTTTGCCACCTGCCCTGCTAAGTGTTCCTGTTTCCTTCGTACAACTTCCGGAAAACACCACACCGTGACCAAATGTACCCCACGGCCCAAATTGTACGAGCCGACATGACAAAACCAACAAGTGCAAGAACGAAGATGCTGTGGCCTACCAGACTCCAGAAGTAGTAGGACACTGCGAGCGCTGTGGAATTAGACCTCTCCAGTAGACTCGTTCGGTTCATTGCAGTGAGCATTTGCTGCTGCAGGACTGCGCTCAAAAGTTCGCCTAATAATGCTGTCTCGTAGCTGAACCATAAGCGCTTGAAAAATAGGCGATGTTTCTCTCGCAGCCACTTGGTGCTCTCAATGATCTCGAAGACCAGCAGGAGAAATCCCGACAGGTTGTAGCCCAGCGACACATACTGGACCTTCGCTAAGATTCCCTCATTTGCAACAAGAAGGAACAGGTCGGTCATAATCCCCTCAACCAGTAAGTACAGCAGTGCAATCCGGTGGTACGTCGTCGCCCCGTGAGCTGAAAGCCGTAGATTTTCTTGGACAAATATCACTGCTTCTTTTCGAGTAAGATTCTCACCCATCTCGACGCACCTTCGGCCGTGGCGTTTGCAGGAACTAAAACTTCGTCGCAACACGAGAGCTCGATACGTGATCCACACAGAGCCAACGAATCCGTAATAATACGAATGTCGGTATCGTTGGCTTCCAGTGTCTTCAGCCAGAACCGATCCATTGGTGTCAAAGGAGCCGAGGCCGTCACCACGTATGTAAACGGTGTTGTCTTTCGCAGTACGTTCCTGATTGCTCTTCGTAGAATGAATAGTACCCGATACTCCCGTGGTAAAAGTACTGGTCGAACTTGTAGCTGTCCTCGGCACAATTGGCTGGAGTTGTGGCGTACGGCGCGATTTTCGAGGTCCCAATCAAATAGTTCCCGTGCGTGTTGTACTGTGGCGCGACAAAATGGCAGATGCGTTTGTTGCCGACCATGTAATAGTGCGTCGACTGGACGTTCCACCAAGCTCCCGACAGGATCAACGCTTGCACCGGACAAAACTCTGCTAGGTTTGCAGTCTCTTTCTCGATGCCCGCAGGCACAATGAGGCTCTGTGTTATCTTGTGCGGCGTGACAAACTTCAGGTAGCTGCGCATCTGCAGGACAAACGGAACGACACCTGCAAAGAGCCATACCAGCAGTAATTTATGGTGTGCTGTCAAGATGCGACTCTCTCGTGGTGGCGGTGGTCCGTGAGGTAGCGATCCTCCGTCGCCGCAGTATACCGTCGCCTGCTTCACCATTAGTAGTAGACGCGTTCACACGTAATTCGGAAATGGACGTGACCAGTAACGCCAGGCAACGAAACGGATCGTCGAATTCAGCAGTATCAACATTCTGCAACACGCTTGGCAACAAAATACACTGCAATCAAAAATTAAGATGGCGGAAAAATATTGATTGAATCTAGGCTGGGAGCAATCTTGCTGTTTGCTCGTACGAAGCGCCTATACTGGCTCGGAGCTTCACCACCTCCTAAGCTCTCAGTAAAGAAACTAACGATGCCGATGCAAGGATGCGCAATACAAGGCTGAACGTGGTCTCCACACACCTCCCCAACGCCGACCAAGTCATTTCTCGGTACCGAGAACCAGTGCAACTTCCGCAGTGCGATGAGCTCGACACCATCCTCCTTCTCCATCTTGACAAGCCCAAAAGACTTCAGCGCTTCAGGTTTGTAGTACAGTTTGTCATCTATCCAGCGATAACCCCCCAGCATCGTCATTTTATTGCGTCGCCCCAGTGCAGTGTCAACACAACATGATGCGGAGAAGATGGCCCATGTTTGGTGCGCCCACCACACGTACAAAATCGCCCAAAGCGCACGCACCGACATGATGAAGGCGATGGCAAAATACCGTGGCCCGCAATGCTCCAAACGTAGTGTGACACGGCCAGGTTGATGCTGTTAGAAGACTTGAACATTCGTGATCGGTTGATCTGCGTGAAAAACGTTTGCTGGAGCGCTGCTCCCAGGATCTCGCCAAGGAGAGACGATTCGTAGCAAAACAGAAGCCGCTTGATAAATACCCGAGTTTTCTCGCGCAACCAGTACGTGCTTTCAATTATCTCGAAAACCAGCAAAAGCATTCCCGATAAATTGTAGCCGAGCGAGACATACTGTATCTTTGACAAAAAGCCGTTGTTCGAGACCAAAAGAAAAATGTCGCTCATGAGACCCTCGATAAGCAGGTACAGCAGCAATACTCGATGCACCTTCGTCGCGTTATGCGCGGTGAGACGGAGTTGCTCATGAACAAACACCACTGCCTCTTTTCGCCGCAGCCCGACTCCCATTTGATCACATCTTCGACCATATCGCTTGCACAAAATGAAGCTTCGACGCAGCACCAAACCACGATATAAGATCCAAATAGCCCCAACCGTGCCGTACCAGTAGGATTTTCGATAGTCGGTGCTCCCCGTGTCTTCAACTAGATCTGGTCCGTTGATATCGTAGGTGCCCAGGCCTTTTGCATCAACATACGCAGTCTTATCACCCACACAATATGTGCCTGCCCCCTCTTCGTAGAACGAGAAGTATCCAAAACTGCCGTGGTAGAAGTACAATTCAGATGGATAGCTGTCGTCAGCACATCTACGCGGACTTGTTTCAAACGGTGGCACCTTCGTAGACCCTATCAAAAGATTTCCGTGAATATTGTATTGTGGGACAACAAAATGGCATATTACTCCTCGTGGAACATTGTAGTAGTGTGTGAACTGTGCATTCCACCACACTTGGCCAAGGTAAATTCCCTCGAGAGAGCACACGTCCGTCAGATTTTTTGTCTCTTTCTCTATACCGGGCGGGACGACCAGGCTAGTCGTGATCTTGTGCGGCGTCACAAAGTTTAAGTAGCTTCGTAACTGCAGAATGAATGGTACCAACCCGAGGAAGGCCCAAGCCGCCGTCAGGATGCGAGATGATGTGAAACACCTACTGATTTGGGGCGTCGATGAGATTGACACAGGATCATGCCGTGTTTCTTGTAGAACTTCGCTTTCCTTCATACTTGATGCTGCTGTTCCTTCGTGGGGTTGCTGGTGAAACGGAAGCGCGTGCTCGACTTGGTAATTTTGCATGCATGCACGGTTTGGTCTAAGTCGCGAAATTTGTGTCTTGGCTTCGTCCTCGGCCATCGCAAGTAAGTAATCGCTTGGAATAATTGCGATCGAGAAATATTTCCCCGTGGATTCTGGCTTAACTGATACCTTGCTTGTTCATGCACATGGATAAAACACAAGGATCAACACTACTTGTCTGGACCAGCTTCCACTTGTCGAAACCGCCACTGAAAAGAACAAACAAGATGAGACTTCTGCTGGGCAAAATCTCCATTTCGTTTTGCAATCACACTTTGTGATTGCGTGGTTGAAGGATTCTTGAACGAGAAGCATCGCTGTCGAACGCCAGCATGTTAGAGCTTTGAGGCAATTGGTTTTTCTGGGCTTCTACACAAACGTATTCTACTACTGAAATGGATCCATTGTCAAGCGCCACGTCTTCTGGACTAAGACGATGGAAGCACATTGAGCGATCTCGGATCTGCTGATATTTTGTTTCGTACGCGAATGAAAAGTGGTCGACGATCCTCAATTTGCTTTGAATCACCGCCCACTATCTTGTCGAAAAAGCTAACCATTCCAGTGCAAGGTCTCTCTGCACATGATCCCATGCCTCCACCACCAGTGGGGCCGATTACGAGCAAATTATCAGCCGGAACCTCGAGCCTGCGAATCTTGCGCAAAACTACGAACCCCGTTCCATCCTCTTCTTCCATCTTGAGCACTCCAAATGCCTACCGGTAGTGTAGTACAGCTTTTCATCCTCGCAGCGATAGCCTCCAGGCATCATCATTTTGTTGCGCAAGGCTAGCGTGTATCTACACAACATGGTGCGAAGAAAACTGAAGGGAGACGTATTGGATCTTGACGAGTATTCCATCTTATCGTCATGAGCTATCAGAATGAACAGATCGCTCATCGGGCCTTTTGATGAGCAAGTGCAACATGACAGTCCAATGATAATTCTCTGAAATTTATTTTCAGAGCTAAGGCAGGATCGCAGTGGAGGTATGATTATCTAACAGTTGAATATCCAGTAAGCTATATCACGGTATATAAACCAATTGAAAGAGGTGGAATACTTAAGGAAAGAGTGACAAGTACCGTAAGCACTGTAGGACTTAATACCCGAAGAAACTGATATATTACGTGGATGTTGCCTGTGTCGTCACCCCATCACCATAAGTGCGAAATATATTAAGGGTGCATGTTGTACGAAGGTGGGAATGCATACGTCTGCGCGAGCACTAAAGCTGCTGCGGACGCGTATGCGCTATCAAGGCGGCCCGCAGCACAAGGGATTTGGACACCAAGCAGCGCGAGATCCGCAGGTCCGCTCTGTGGTCGAACCACCCTGTAAGTCCTTTTGTTGCTAGAGAAAATATATTCTCCATATCAGTAAAAGATATTGTATTAATCATCACGGCAAAACTTCTAGAGGCTAGCAGAAGTTGTGCCTTGCTTGTACCCCTTGTCGAAGGCGTCGGGATAGAGAGCTATGATCTCCCTCAGCTCCCTGCTAAGCTGTTCAATCTTTCACACTCCATCGCGGGGGATATCCAATCCGCACTGCACCATGCCTTTCTTGGCCCAATTGTCCCCATGCTTGTCCTTCTCTAAATTGACGAGCCGAATGCACTCCGCTGCAAGCTCAAGAAATAATTTCTTACCCGGGTTAGCAAGCTTACTCGACGATGAAGTGCCCGTCTTCCAATACCCCCTCCGAATGGCTTCCATGTTGCGCCGCTCCGCAAGTCGACGCAAGTGTTCCTTGATTCGCTGAATCGGAAACCGATCGGCGGGTTGCACTTTGTCAGTAGCTTTCGGAGGGAATAACTTTACCTTCGTTCGCAGTTCGCGGGAGGTGGCCTCCACATCTTCACCGCAGTGACCGCTGGCATTGTCTATCCAGAGCACTCTTGAGCTTGTAAACGGGCCACCTGGTCCCCAGCACCTCGGTCCACAAAGCCATTCGCTCATCAAACGACCGTTGATGAAGGCACTGGGTGATGATCTGTAACAGACACCTCGCGGTGTGTCAGGACATGCTGAGTTGGGTAATTGGAGCTCTTGTTCTCGGAAATGAGCATCGGACAGAGGATCTGGGCGTCGCTGCCACCCTTCAGCAAGACACACATAGTGATTCTCTCGCAACCTGTTACATATCAGTATAATCATTACGTCAGTATCTGATCAACCGCGGCATTTTTGTATCGTCAGCCTACCTGACACGATACTTCGATACTTCACCGATCGAGCACCCACGAAGTCGAGCGTCTTGCCGTCGTCAAGGTCGATGACGAAGTGGCTCTCGTCCATATTGTAGTGCTCATCAGGAATCAGGGTGCCGTCTTCAAATTGACGCTTCAGCTCACCCTAATGCGTTGCCACTGCCGTGTCTATCTGCATCTGCTTCTCCATACTGACCTGTTGCTTGCCCTTATGACGTCGGTAGACAATGTTGTAGCGCTCGAGGAAATCTTGGATACGACGCGGAGTCAGCATAGTTGTGAACGGCTTGGACCTGATAGTGAAGCGGGCGCTGAACTCTGGATGATCGCTGTCTTCGATGACGACGACTCCCATTTCTGCAACCGACTGGTTGGACATCTTGAAGCCTGCTCGTTGAAGTCGCTGAACCCAGTGAGCAGGAGGGGGTACATCCACTCCCAGTGCTCACCAAGCCTCTTGCCCCTTCCTCCGAGGTTTTCA
The DNA here is from genome assembly GCA_024679075.1 of Phytophthora uliginosa. Classification (NCBI taxonomy): domain Eukaryota; phylum Oomycota; class Peronosporomycetes; order Peronosporales; family Peronosporaceae; genus Phytophthora; species Phytophthora uliginosa. Next base: position 3,733 of record JAIKVD010001150.1, on the reverse strand, counting down.
CAACGAGCTGATGTCGAATACGCTGTCGGCTGGATGCATACGAGACCCCGTCAAACACTCGGATTCTACCGAACCGAAGTACGGGATATTTATCACGAGGGCAGCGCACATTTATCATGAGGGGCCACAAACACTTTGATTGGACAAAACACTTTAGGTTAGCGCTTCAAGCTAAGGGAGGCGTTGCTGATCATGGAGCAGCAACTGCAGTAGCGCAGGCATCAGAGAGCGGAAACCCACCACAGTGGGAGGCACAGCAGAGCCAGAACCGCACTCCCACATACGTGCCGACGCGCCAAAGCGCACCACCCCAGAGCCGACCAGACGCCTACGCGCCGACCGCCTACGAGCAGCAAGAGCGTCGCTTCACCATCGCGTCGACGGACCGCTATGTGGACGCGCAGTACGACAACGCCACGATGTGCACGATGGTGACGGCCATGCAGTCCCCCTCACCCCCCCCCCCCCCCCGCGGCTTCACTCGGACTCGAAGGACACGGACAGGCACCGCCGACGACGCCTTTGCAGCAAATATGCCGTCTTTAGCGCGGACTACAAGGTCGGGTCGCGGACAACGACCGCTGCATCGCCGATGGGCTCGCTGGCGTCCGCACCACAGCGCAACACTGTCAAGGACAGCTTCCGACTCTCGTGGATGAACGTGCTAGGCCAGCCGACAAAATTGGAGATGGAACTGAGCGCTATGGCTCAAGTGGCCGAGAAAGCGGAAGCGGCTGAAGCGGCCGGTCACAGCAGCAACCGACCGGACGGACTGCAGCCTCGCAATACTGCGCACAACTCAAATGTGGTCTTGCTGGCCCAAGACGACGAGATGGGCGTGGTGATGCAGGGCTGGCTTGGAAAGTGTTGACTGCACTTTAAGACGTGGAACTGGCGCTTCTTCATGCTGCGGAGGCTCGGCGTGCTGTCCTACTACGCGGATGAGTCTCTCAAGAAGCCGAAGAGCTCCATGGACATTGGGTAGGGCTTCAAGGGGGACGTGTCGGCGCAGGCCAACTCGATGGACAAGAAGTTCGTGGTGTGATCTCTACGCCGCATCGCAACATGATCATCTCGGCGCCGTCGTAGCGCATGATGGCGAAGTGGACCGCTCGCGAGATCTGCCGAATATCTACACGTAGTGTCCTAGCATTTCCGGCTCCATACACGTGGCCGTAAGGCGCCAGCAAAACGTAAAATAGATTGAAGTTGAAAGTGTACTTATCTACAACATTTTTGAAACTTCAACGTGAGAAAGGTGCTCTCGCGTCCATATCCCATGTGGAAAAATCCCGGTGCTGTGAAGGCGAGGATCGCTGGCGAATGCGCTTGAGATGAAACCCCGAATACTGCGGATGCTGGTACGAGTGAATCATTTACAAAAGTTGCATGTAAGGGCTGATATTCGTTTACACTTACTTTTGCGAGGCGTCGGCGTGGGTCATAAGGAGCTGCTTAGATTGGATCACAAGGCAAATCGTGCTTTTGTTCCACACTGGTTGGCATCAATTGATGAAACCCCGTGATGTTAAACGTTCTTATGCAGAATATCACAGAATATGTTCCCTTAATCTGGTCATGTATGCGTACTATGTATTATCGAAGAAGGTGTGTGCCAGGGCTACTACCGGTAATCGTTTCTTTCGCGCTCATAATCAGCACCTTTTCCTAATATCGAGAACGGATAATTTACCAGCGGATGTTCCAAAACTTAGGTCCAGTGGAATAACGAAGGGTCGCGTTGTTCCACTGGAATATTTGTTTTGGACCAGCGCGTTTTCTGTCATTTTTTTGTTCCAAGAACCTGACTTAAGTTCTCTATTTTACGGAACTTATCTACTGCAGTCGCTAAAGATGCAAACGTCTTCCACAACTCCGTCTGATTTTGCTAATGCCAGCTTCGCTGGAATATTATTTCTACCATGGCTGCCTCTGGTATTACTCCCTCTATGAGGAAGCGGAGGGTGCATACTGTGCCCTGGACAAAGTTGCGTATGTGCACGTACGTGGGCTCGGGTCCTATGACAGCAACGGTGGAGAAACCAGCTATCGAAATTCTTGCTGATATAGTATTTTTGCGGTATTTGGCTTGTGTATCGTGCAAACGCTAAGGTATTCGACCAGTCATCTGCAGATTCTTCAAAGGATGTCTTTAGAATTTTATAGCTCGTCAACCAAAGTTCGCCAGACGAAAAGCAGCGCACCCCCGCCAAGCTGGGAATCTCAGTTGTTACGTCATTTTTATACGCGCAACAGAGTCGTTTATGGGCACTAAAGTGCAAGCCAGACGCTCCGTACCCTTTTTGAGTGACAACCAGTTGTCCGCAGATCTGGTTATCTCAGAGTTGGTATGAAGGCCACATTACCTCCGCGTGTCGTATAAGTGCGAGAGCTAGAAGTATTGCACCTCTGGGGCGCTTATTATCGGGGATAGTATCACAAAACAGTGTATTAAGCGAGGAAAGTCACACAAGCGCCTCTTCGACGATATATGGAGCCGCCCCAGAGCTCGTATCTGCGGCGGGGCGCGATCTCGCAGGTACGGCGATGTATGTTGCAGCAGTGGCAGCGGCTACGGCAACATCTCTTTCGTGAATATGCGGTTGATGACCCAGCGTACCAATCCGACCACCACCTTATATCCGTAGCTCTAATGTCAAGTGTGCCAAGGGGTCTATTCGTTCGTGCAGTTGGTTGGCTTACATCTGGTTTGTGGCGAGGGCTACCCGTTTTGTGGCGGGGTCGAGTGTGGAGGCGTCAATAGCGTCGGATCCGGCGGAGTGGAGAACTTCGTGCTGTTGTTGTGCGGTATATTCGGACGCCAACTCCGCGAGCACTGCTCGAGTACAGGACGAGAGTGAGCATAATGTGGTTTGATGCGGCGTTGGCGCTCTTCGTACCTTCTGGAAGCAAGTCAGCTACAAGCTCCTGGGTCCAATCGTCGAGTATGTCCGCAGCCACGGCGAGCGCCGGCGGGGTCGCAGCTCGAGACAGGTCGATCTGCTGGGCAAAGTATGACTTGACCAGGGCCTGCAGCACGTCATCGAAGACGTCGCGGATGCATCCGTCGATGAGCGACGAGAGCACACCACCGCCCAGCGAGGCCGCGAGATCTTGCCTGTGCTTGTTCGTCGCAGCCTCCTAAGAAAAATCAGACAAACAAACCGAGTGAGATAATATTGGATGAAGGCACCGACCGGGCACGGCTGCATGCACGTAGGTCCACCCACCCACCTGCATGCATGTCTCTCGAAGGACGTCAAGCAAGCAAGTCGGCACAATGTTGGTCACTTCCTGAAGCAGAAAAACGTCAAGCAGGTCCTGCGCCTGCCTCGCGAGTCGCTGGTTCCGACGATGCCGGCCCGCCAGTCGCCGCCGGTAGAAGCGATACTCGCGCTGCGCTCACAAGATGGAGAGAAAATAAATGTGAGCGACGCAACCATCGCCAACAAGCCAACGAGCTACCGGAGAAAGCTGTCAACCTGGATCGTAGTGGCGGCTTCGTGCTGCAGCTTCGACATCGCTGCGATCGAGCGCATGCGCTGGCTGCGCATGGAGGTGGCTCGAGGCGGCCGCGCAATATGGTTGTCCTCTTCACCACTGGAGTCATCATCGCCGCCGCTGCTGCTGCGTTGCTCGTCGCTACTGCTGCTATACGTCGGACTGTGCCGCGTCTTGATCGCCCTGCGTCGGTCGCTGCGGTGGCGCCGGCGGCGACGCTTGTCGATGGGCG
>JAIKVD010001149.1:0-12450 GCA_024679075.1 Phytophthora uliginosa | reverse complement strand
GACTTCGTGTTCATGCCGAATACAATCGCGGTAGTCTAGCTGGGGTGCTAGAATCTGCGGTCACAAGTGTCATCAGTGCTGTCGCCCTTGCTAAAGCTGCATACCGTTCTAAAACTAGTGATGAGGCTTTTACCTCGGTCTGTACGCGACTGACTTCTTTGTTAGGTACGATCCAAGGAGCGACTCAATTCTATCCTGACCCAGACTACGAGCAGCCATCGCGATCGTTCTCCAAATCTCGAATCCAGGCCGCGCGTCAGAAGTACGAGGAAAGCATGCGTGAGCTCCAGTTGGTTTGTGCTGATCTGATGAGAACGTGGAAGCGGACAACCAACTACACCCCTCCGAATCAAACAAAAACTCCTCGGAGATCTGTAATATCTGAACTTTGAGGTTGCTGGGGCAGTAGTGGAAGAATGATGCTCATAAAATATAAACAGAGGAAGGCAGTTGTGAAACGCATACATCAACTATATTTACCAGTTGAGTGGGACCAGTAAGTTACCAATCTGTAGGTCTCATAAAGTTTCGTATGCATTTACTCAACAAGGACATATTGAATTTTCAAAGCGGGCGCTGTATGTGGTAGTCGCGCACTCCTCTTCGTCTTCGCGGAGCTCTATTTTCTTCTCGGCGCTATCTCCGTCGCCCCTGACCGCTAGATCCCGTATTATTGGAGGCAACCTTCTTCGCTTCGAGCTCGTCCATTTTTTCTTTTTTGATTCCGCGATTCTGCTTTCAACGGGTCGCGGGCAGGAGAAGTAATGTGTTGTTTTCGTAGTGCTGCAAGGATATGACCGCACATGCGCATTTTGTTGAAGTACCCGCATTCACAGCGCTGACGTTGGAGATCCACCAACCATCCGATGTGAGGAATTTTTGGCACACGACGCAAAGATCAATTCGTGGCTTTAATATAGAGATCTAGCGCTTTCTCGCGTTATTGTTCTCCCTCCTCCTTCGTCAATATGATCGCACAATATTTCACTGCGCGAACTCGCGAACTCGAGTCAGACGCGCTAGATTCAGACTCCGAGCCACGATTCACCCGATCTAATTGGCCTGCAGTCAAGCTTAGAAGGAGTGAAATCCGGCTTTGGGGTGCAAGAATCTCTATCACCAGCAACTTCATCAAAAGCGAATAGAAACTCTTGACATTCAGAATCGCTATCACTCAAGTTAGCACCATCAACTTCAAGCACCCTAATACGCTTTGCATCTCGTGTTGCTTTGATAATTAGCCGGGAAGTTTCAATAAAAGCCGCTGCAGCCTTGAACAAGTCCGAACTAGGCTGTGAGAAGACATCTGCCGAAGCAGGGTGGAGTGGACTGATGCTCTCATCGAAGTCACAGTTTTAGCAGAAGTTTCCGTATAATATACTATCATAGCGACAACGCTGCAGGAAATGTTTGAGGCCGCCGTTTAAGTTTGACACGGATTATTAGTGATGGCGTATCCCCCAGGAGTATGAAATACTTGCCACCTCCAGTACCTTCCCTTTAGCCACTGCTGATCAAAATAATCTGCGAACTCCGTAAGGTGCAGTGTTTCTCTCCATTCAGGAATGCTAACATCCCTGCAGTACTCGTATTCCGTCAGACTTCGTGAAAACGGCATGTCAATGATCGAAACCATCAACTTCATCCGGTCCTCAATCGGAATATACTGTGACGCTTCCGCACATTGTAAAGGACGTGAAAAAATACATTAATCTGGTAGCATGCTGAAAGGTTGGGACATTTTTTAGTGCGAGGAACTGGGCGTCTTCAGCATCGCTCATTGTGAAAACACATCCCTCGTAGACTGCGCACTAAAACCACGAAATATCTGAAACACTCAGTGTTCACATATTCAGTGCGCCGACCCACCACAAAGAAAGCACCTTAATATCGTCACGCCTGGTCGCTGAAACCATAAATTATTACAGGATAAGCGATTTCGCTCATTTTGAATGTGACGCCGACATGGAACAGGACTCTAGCATCACCCGAAACTAACCGAACAAACTCTCGATCATTGCTAGAGAAGTATCTCCAACAACAAATGACATCGTCCTCCCCAGAACCAACGTAAGTCATACCGTCAACATCAAGTTTTGATCCAAACACAAAAGCTGTTTCTGGTTGGTTTTCGGGTTTGTAGCAGGGCCAGCCTGTGAACTGCCCTGATATAATGTTTTGGGCCTTGTTCTCTCCAGATACGCTTTAGATCGTTCTGAATTTGCAAGACCTTAGACCACCCTCCTGTTGATGGTCTAATGTTCATCCGTTTCTTCAGGTTGACAAGGATATCGCGCGGAGGCAGTCCAACCTCATCTTGAGCATTAATAATAATTTACATAGGACGAGTGATCAGAGGAGCGTGTTTTTCATTACAGGTGAGCGCGCGTCGCGAGTGTCCATGGGAGATCCCTAGTATAAGTCACTTATCCTGCTCTGGGCAATGGTGCACCTTCTACACGACTCCACGCTCGCCAAACCGGCGTCATGTCTTACTTGAACACTTCAGCCGCAGCTCTACCATCGTGTGTCTTCACCACCGACGTCGCAAAACTCGAAATCCACTTTGTGGATAGTTGCAGCATAGCACATGAACTGGTCGCGATAAATGTATTCTCCAACGTTGTTAAGCAAAGATAACTGGAGCTACGTAGTCATTCTTTCACAAAGCAGAAAGGGTATAAAACCTCGTGTGGTTTGCCGCCTAAGCGTGTGAGTCGATTGCGCACGAGAGCCAAGAATCCACACGATAGGGTAAGAGGGCAAGGCAATTCCGCCGCCCGGCAATGCAGCTCAGATAAGATGCTGGGGTGATTCTGCCACTCGGCCGTCATACATCGTACCCCCTAATATACTTTGCCAAGGGAGATGGTTCATCCCCGCCAATATGGTTGCTCCCCGGAGTTGTATGTTACGCACCACAAATGTATAGTTACGCAGCCTCGTCATTGCCCCACCGAATACTTTTTACGGCTGTCTGCTTCTCTTGACTTTTGTATATTGCATAGAACATCATCGAACACATCTATAGCCTACCAAATGTCTAGGAGTGCCACCCCCACTTCTTGTTGACACTTTTGTGTTATTCAGCATTGAAACACTACTTTGGGGGCATTATGCAGCTAACATGACACGCCTTGCCACTGCTCATCGTGAATCATATTTTCCCTAACCTTTTTAGTATACAAACATCAAGTCTAAATACGCTGCATATACCGATAACATGTTACTTTCGGCTCCCGGTTTGTGTAGCGGGGCTGCACATTCGGTTCACCTCCACCTTAGTGCAACATGCACTAATGGATACATTCAGGTAGACCACATCACACTGTTCCTTCCTACTCTAAAGCTCGTCCTTGGTCACCATTCATATTAGGAAGCAATACTATTGGTGGAAAGTTTCTGCTTTCCACCAATAAGAGTCATGCATTAGGCCAGAGATTCTGCCAACCACTCGTTGGCAGAACCTCTCTTTATAGATATCAGTTTTAGGAGGAAATCACAGTTAACATTCAATTCAGTTCTCAATTTTACAGCAAGCTACTAATTAGTACCTTTATTTAGGTTTAACTATACTTGTGGACACAAGTATACTTAATCTAAGTTAAATACTCCTACGCTTCCTCATACACGTGCGCACACGTGTAAGCTAAAGTATTGGGCTTAAGTAAGCCCATTACAGTTTGGAGGGATTTATCTAGCTATCAAAGCTTGGGAGTCCATCGAGCCTGTCACGGTCACAAATAAGTTCAACAAAGCGCTACTTTCCAAGTTTATTTAAATGCAATTGCCTCCTTATTTTGCCTCTAGTTACATTCTAATTTGAGATGATCGTCGAATCAGATATTAAAAATTTAAGCCAATCATTTGGGACTCGTTAAGCTCAAAGCATATGTATTACTCAATTATCCCTCTTTTCCTATGCTATTCTTAAGACGTCCTCAGTCTGAAGCAAAAGAGGAAATGAGCTCGTCCTCGGACTTCGTCCCCCGGCGCTTACCCTTCTTTCGCTGCATATCCTCATCACACTACAATTGGTCTCTCTGCCTTTATATTTTAGGATCTGAACTCCTCTAGAACTTGTTATCTAATTAGATAGGTATTTGAGTCTAAGCATTTCATTTCTATGTTTTTCCTGTTTATCGACAAGCCGGCTTTTCTGCCGGCCTCCCCATGACGAGGAGCTGTCACCGCTCCACGCACGCTTCTACTAAGTGCTAGGGGAAAGATTCAGATCACGATGATTGTTAGGTCATCAACATACACCACTATAAGCCAACCATCGCCCACCTTTTATATATCGATACAAAACTCTTTGGACAGCATCTGTGTCCAAATGAAGGCATCTCTGTTCCCAGCTGGCACAGCTGATTTGCTACTATTAATTGTTTCCTGGGCTATTTTTATTGTTAAGATACCGACGACGAGATTCGGCAGTTGTTGGCGGTAGTGGAACTCTTAGGTGATACCGCTACTCAGGTTTCGAAGGGTTTTACATAGTGGTTTTGTTGTGTGAGTTTGCACCGAGGGTTCATTTACATCCTCTAAGCTTCTCGATGGTGCATTTTTTTTTCTTTTACTGATTGCCTTGTTTATTACTTTTTGGGGTTTCTATCTACATATGCATGGCGAGTGTGATGTAGTTGAGGGTAAGATTAAAGTGCTATTCAATTGTCAAAGCTCTTAGCTCCTAAATGTCCTTGTTGGAAAGGCAACTCGCAGTTGCCGTTGAATTTCAACTGCAGGTGTACGCTGGCAGCGAGGAAGGTGAGGAGACTTGCGTTGGTTAAAAAAGAGCCGTTGCATTTAAGATTTTGTCGGCACCGGAGCGCTTCTCTTCCGTCATTCTCGCTCGTTTCTGCTTGGGTGTTTTGAAATTGGCCTCATCTCGGTCCCAGCACTCTTTCTTTTGAACTTCGGTGAGTTTGACCTTCTCCATCGCGAGGATCGCATCTATGCGTGCGCTTGAAATCTTCACCCTTTCGCGGCCGGAAGGAGCATTTTGCCTCCTTCAAGGGCCTTTTCAAAACACAGTATGATTTGACCCTCCAGAAGGAGGCATAATACCTCCATCTATTTAAATACTTGCAGGTTTTGAGACGACCCTTCACAAATATTTTATTTTGACCAATCGGGATGCGTCATTGGACCCCCGGGGGCATTTTGCCACCATCTGTTCTTCAACCTTCCTGAAGGGTCGAATGGCTACATGCTCGAAGGAGGCGGAACGCCTCCATCTATTTTTGAATTACTTCGATCCGTATACTATACAAACTCTAAGAGTTCGCGAAAGGGTTAAACTCGCGGTTGAACTTCCGCACGTAGAGATTGCCGGAGAGGCCGCCGCCGTCGAAATAAGCCACGCTGTCTTTCTTCTTCGTCGGCTTCGCTCCCTTTGACTTGCTCGCCGGCGCCGATGCCTCTTCGTCGCTCCTACAGGTCCCGCTCGCCGGCTGTGATGCTTGTCGTCGATCGCGCATTCCCCCCTCGCCGAATCCGAGGCCTCTCCGACGCTCGCACTGGCACCGCTTGGCGGCTCGTTGACGCCTCCGACGCTCGTCCACCCTAATACGTTGTGGACGTCTCCGACGCTCGCCGTTTCCTTGCGTGGGCAATTGCTGGATCCTTGGACGTGTTTAAATCGCGCGTTGATTTCAGACTCCGTAATCAGCTCGTCGTCGGACTCATCGTCCGACAGCTCGTCGGCCTTGAGGTCATTGCCCTTATACAGATACTGAGTCTCCTCAGAATCGTCGTCGGAGGCGTCGTCGGAGTCGCTCTTGCTTGACTTGCGCTGGCGCTTGCGTGTTGCCTTCCCATCCTTGCTGCCGGAGTCGTCGTTTGAGGCGTCGTCGAAGTCGCTTTTCCTGGCATTGCGCTTGCGCTGGCCGCCGCCTTTTCACAATTTGACAGCGCCGCTGCCCACACTCGTCTCGCCCTTCCAGTCGTCCTTGTACTTTGGCGCATCCGAGTCCCATCGCGTTAAGTCGTCCGGTTCTTGTTCGTTCAACCAGGTATTGTACCTGGGGCGCGCGCACTTTGACCGGAGCCCTGTGATGATCTCCACCAGCTCGAACGATGCTGGACAGCGGAGCGAGCGCAGCTTTTGAATGTGTTGAAACATTGCTTCATTCTCTTGCTCAGTCTGCTCTCCGTCACCGTAACACCACGCGCCTCGCTTCCGGTTCAGTTCAGCGAGCTTGAAGTAGTCATCGCGGGCCTTCTTCTTCTCCTCCTTAGTTGCGATATCCTGGCCGAGCCACAGCCTTGCTGCCGACGTCGGGAAGAGCCGTTGAATCTCTGGGTAGAACTGTCGGAAGCTGTCGGCGGCGTTGATGATCCCCTTGAAGGTCATCGTCGGTTGACGTCTATTGCGGATTATACTGATCCCCACTATACTACTTGCAGTAGGCGTAAGACAAAAAGGTCAAAGAGAAGAATCTAGGACTCATTGAGAATACACGCAGCCAAGAATCTAGGACTCAGTTGAGAATACACGCAGCCAACAAGGTGGCTTCTGCCGCCCAGCTGATTGTTGTCGTTGCTTCCATCTCTGCGTGACCTGCACCAAGAAGGCCGCTCCGCTTCAGGTTATGAGCCCAAGGCGCACGCGAGGGGAGCACAACAACTAGGAGATCACGTCGGAGCCCAAGAAGACACCCAAGGAACCAAGTGAGGAGAAGAGGACGATCCCGCCGATTGACGGCAAAGAATATGAGTCTGGCACGAGTGAGTGAAGCTAATGCTGGAGAGGAAGAAACTGTGGAAGTACTGCAAGGAGGACTTGCCCGAGGCGGACGAGAGCAAGGAGGAGGAGGCGCACGCGACGTGGACAAGTGAGATGTCCCACGCGAAAGAGATCATCTACGATGCGATGACGAATAACATAATAAATACTGTGAAGTATGAACCCACCCCGTTTCGTGTCATGGAGCGCCTGAAAAAGAGATTTATGGGCAAGACGTACTTGAAGTACGCTGAGGGGAGAGCCAAGCTCAGTCGTCTCCGGCTCGCCTCCAACGGCAACGTGCCCGATCACTTGAGTGAAATGCGGCGGCTGATGGAAATTATTGCTGCCGTCGGGCGTCCCGTGGATGAATACGTGAAACCTGCACTACTGATTGGATCACTACCGCGCGAGTACGACCATGTTGTTGTACAAACATTTCTTGCCAGCCACAAGCCCCAACATCCTGATGATCCGCCCAACTATGAACAACTTGAACTCGCATTGATGATGGCTTTCGATCATCGTCAAGGTCGGAAAGAAGAAGGCGTCAAGGATGACGAAGATGAAGAAAAAGCGTTCTTTGCTGGTGGAGGCCGAGGTCAAGGACGTGGTCGCGGCGGTCGCCGAGGTGGAGGACAATGTCGTGTTTTTGGCGGACGTGGTTTCGGAGGACGTGGTTCTGGTGGTCGCGGGAATCAAAGTGGTGGACGTAGTGACGGACGAGGCCGAGCCGACGGTGGGCATAAGCCTGGTGGTGCCTGCTTTCACTGCCATGACGCAAGACACCATGTGCGTGATTGCCCATTTCTGGGCAAACGACCTCCAGCCGAGGATCGCAGCGGCCCACAAGCGCAGAAGCGCGTTAAGTTGAGTGATGAAAAAAGTGCTAAGACTGAGGAAAAGGGTAACTACGCTAATGAAAGTGATGATAGCGCGTATGTTATTCTTCAAGCGATGAAAATGAAAAAACCGGTCTCAGACAATGCCCATGATAACTGGTACCTGGACTCCGGGGCAGCGAGTCATATCTCGAACCAGCTGACTGATTTTGTGGAGTTCACACCGCTTAGTGCCCGAGTTCGCATTGGAGGAAAGAATTGGCTGAGCGTAGAAGGCAGTGGCACTGTGGTCGAAGAAATAAAGACCTCTGGTGGGAGGTGCTCACTGACACTGCGTGGAGTACGCTATGCTTGTGAGCTACAGTGTAGTCTCTACTCTGTGCGACGGCAATTGAACCAATCTCTGCCTGAACATGATCGTGTGAAGGTGCACTTTGATGCGGCAGATCGCGCCGATGTTATCTTACACTCTGGCGTGACTACCGCTCAAGTTGATGATACTAATTTATATCGCTTGAAGTTGGAGAGACCACGAGAGGTAGCCATGGTGGCGCTACCAACCCAAGTATGTTTTGGAGCTGTGGCATTCGAGACTGGGGCACCCTGGCAAGAATGCATTCAATGCACTGTTCAGCCATGATCAGTGGCCATTGCCACATGTGAACTTGCGTATCCCGATGGGTTTCAATTGCGAGACCGGTGTGAGAGGGAAATTGACGAGGAAAAGTATGAAGAAGCCTCGAGCACAGACCCGTGAGTGGTTGGTAGATGAAAAAGTTCACGTGGATGCTTGGCGTCCGTATGCAGAGCGGTCTTACGGTGGTAAACGGTACTTTGCCGTGTTCGTTGATGATGCGAGCCGATTTGTCACGGTGTCTCTACTCGAGCATCGTTCGGAAGTGTACCAAAAATTTGAGGAGTACTATGAGCGTGTCAAGACGCAGCAGCATGTTCGAATGAAAGCGTTGAGATCAGACAATGCAAAGGAGTTCAAGAAGCTGCAAAGTACATGTAAGTCGAAGTATGGCATGGAGTTTGACAGCAGTATCAAACATTCCCCGGAGCAAAATGGTGTCGCGGAGAGAATGGTCCCCACCATTACGGAGCGAATGCGATGCATGCTCGTTCACTTCGACCTGCCAGAATCGATGTGAGCTGAGGCAGCGATGACAGCTGCACACTACGTGAACATTATTCCCAGATCTGTGCGAGGCATCGAGGTTCCATATGCAGTGTGGCACCGCCAGACTCCTGCATACGAGAAGTTGCGGACGTTCGGCTGCGCTGTCCTGTCGTACGTACACAAGGTTGAACGACGGCACTACCAGGGAGTCATGAAGTGGAAAGAAGCAAGTCATCGGCTGCTGAGCAGGCAGATTCGGAGAGGCAAGTATCATGATGCTGCAAGTGAGGAGCGTTTGCCAATGTCCACTTGTACAGCATTACGCGAGTACAAAGCCCCGAAAGGCACTCGTCCTAAAAACCCTCCAGTGACACGGAGTGGTCGGGTGAGTAAGCCGCCAACATGGTTCGGTGACTACGTCTACATTGCCTACGAAAACACAAATCCAGATGATGATGTGAACTCGTTGCCTGCTGGATGGAGGAAAGCGCGAGCTGAGTTGCAGCGTGCTATGGCTAATGAGTTAAACCTGGCATGGTGGGAGGATTATTGTTGCATTGCTACTGGTGAGCTCACAGAGCCAGATACGTTTGGCGAGGCTGTGGAAAGTGAACACTCCACGCACTGGAAAAGTGCAGCTGATGCTGAGTATGATTCATTGATGAAGAATGATACCTGGGAGTTGGTGCCTCGTGAGAATCATATGAAAGTGCTGCAGAATCGCTGGGTCTTTCGCGTTAAGTATCTCGCGAACGGAGAGATCGAGAGATTCAAGGCGAGACTCGTGATCAAGGGCTTCATGCAGATTTATGGCATTGACTACCTAGAGGTGTCCTCTCCTGTTGTGAGGCTGGAGACGCTGCGAGTTCTCCTGACACTTGCAGCCGTCTGGGATTATGAAGTGCATCAGGTGGATGTTACTACTGCTTTCTTGAATGGAGCGATAGACGTGGAGGTGTATATGGAGCAGCCCGAGGGCAATAATGTGAAAGACAAAGAAGACTGGGTGTGCCGATTAAAGACGAGCATTTTCGGCTTAAAACAAGCACCGCGGGTGTGGTTTCAGTTGCTCAAGTCGTTCTTGGAAGAGCAGGGCTTCACGATGCTGCAGTCGGAGGCCTGCGTGGCTGTTAAAGTAATTGATGGACAGTTGGTCTTCATCCCTCTCTATGTAGATGATTTGATTCTGTTTGCTCCATCGATGGAGCTCATCAACAAGATGAAGATGATGTTCCAGGATTGGTTCGCGACGAAGGATCTCGGAGAACTACACTACATTCTCGGCTGGGAGATCACGCGGAACCGGGCAGAAAGGACGATGTTTATTGGCCAGAGGAAGTATGCTGAGACCGTTCTCAAGCGCTTCAATATGCAGCACTGCAACGGCTGCAAGACGCCGAGCACGGCGGATTTGAAGTTGAGCAAGGCCATGTGCCAACCGAAAATGACGAACGGCACCTGATGAGATCAAAGCCGCATCGTGCCGGGGTCGGCAGTCTGATGTACCTGATGCTTGGTACTCGGCCAGATTTGGTCTACCTTGTGAGAGAGTGCAGCCAGTTCCTGGAGAACCCAGGGTTATTGCATTGGAGAGCTGCAAAACGTGGTTTGCGCTACCTGAAAGAGACAGTAGACTGGGGGATCCAGCTTGGTGGATTAGCATGGTCAGATCAAAAGCTGGACGATCACCTAAGAGCATACGCGGATGCTGATTTCGCAAATTGAGTTGACGACCGAAAGTCGGTTGCAGGCTATGTGACTCAGGTTTGTGGGAGCATCATTTCGTGGAGCAGCCAAACGGAGAAGACCGTCACGCTGCACACGACAAGTCTTTGTGGATAATGAAAGCGCAAAGAAGCTTGCCAGCAACCCTGTTTTTCATTCTCGGACCAAGCACATCGATGAGCGTATCGATTTGAAAGAGATTGACGTGTTTCGAGTGCCAGGAGTTGATAACGTGGCCGATGCTTTTACAAAGCCACTGCCACGTCCGGCATTTGAAAAACACAGGGCAGCGATGGGGTTATTGCCGAAGGCAAGATTTGAAGCTGCAAGTTGATGGGAATGTGTAGGTGGGGCTGTTGCGGATTATACTGATCCCCACTATACTACTTGCAGTAGGCGTTAGACAAAAAGGTCAAAGAGAAGAATCTAGGACTCAGTTGAGAATACACGCAGTACCAACAAGGTGGCTGTTGCCTCCCAGCTGATTGTTGTCGTTGCTTCCATCTCTGCGTGACCTGCACCAAGTAGGCCCCTCCGCTTCAACTTCGAAGCGAACGTAAACTAAAGTGTCACGAGTGGTTATGGGAGCCGTGATGGGAGATGAAATGGGAGTGGTCAGGGCGAGTCTTCTGCGATATCCATTTAGAAGCATGTTGAAACTGATCATCGAATGTAAGAGGAGTGTGTCAACCTACGTAGCTAGTGAGCCTAATCCCAGTGTACAAACTATGGGGTCTTACCACCATTTGAGCACTATCCTTGACAGCATCTGTGTCCAAATGAAGGCATCTCTGTTCCCAGCTGGCACAGCTGATTTGCTACTATTAATTGTTTCCTGGGCTATTTTTATTGTTAAGATACCGACGACGAGACTCGGCAGTTGTTGGTGGTAGTGGAACTCTTAGGTTATACCGCTACTCAGCTTTCGAAGGGTTTTACATAGTGGTTTTGTTGTGTGAGTTTGCACCGAGGGTTCATTTACATCCTCTAAGCTTCTCGATGGTGCATTTTTTTTTCTTTTACTGATTGCCTTGTTTATTACTTTTTGGGGTTTCTATCTACATATGCATGGCGAGTGTGATGTAGTTGAGGGTAAGATTAAAGTGCTATTCAATTGTCAAAGCTCTTAGCTCCTAAATGTCCTTGTTGGAAAGACAACTCGCAGTTGCCGTTGAATTTCAACTGCAGGTGTACGCTGGCAGCGAGGAAGGTGAGGAGACTTGCGTTGGTTAAAAAAGAGCCGTTGCATTTAAGATTTTGTCGGCACCGGAGCGCTTCTCTTCCGTCATTCTCGCTCGTTTCTGCTTGGGTGTTTTGAAATTGGCCTCATATCGGTCCCAGCGCTCTTTGTTTTGAACTTCGGTGAGTTTGACCTTCTCCATCGCGAGGATCGCATCTACGCGTGCGCTTGAAATCTTCACCCTTTCGCGGCCGGAGGGAGCATATTGCCTCCTTCAAGGGCCTTTTCAAAACACAGTATGATTTGATCTTCGTCATCTCCGTCCTGATGTTGTTCTTTAGATGAAAGTGGCACAAAATAACTCGAACGTCTGTGTCGAAGCGGTTCCGCGAAATTTGCAGATCGCGGTGGTCCTCTTGCACACGGCGCCTGAACTGCCGACTAACGGAGGGGGTACTCCGATCTTCCGTGAAGTTGCTGATCCTCACCTTGTGTACCCGTCGGTGGGCTGGATCGCTCTTCGGGTGATCTCGGAAGACGCGCTTGGGGTAGAGTCTTGGGCTGTCTAGCGGACAGCGGGAACGTGTGGCAGCAGCGGGGATACTTCTACTCGCTGCGCCGGTGTAGGGTCGAGTCCTCGATCTTGGGTTGTCCGGATCGAGACTCGCAGGCCAGTATTGATCTGGGCCTGGGGTTGCCTTGGGGTCGGTGTGTGACCTTGCCTTGCCTTTCCTTGCTTGCCGCTTCCGTTAGCGGTGGGCCGTAATGAGGGTTGACGGACGCTGGGCCAAGCTATCCTGGCGTCCGGGGTGATTCGATCTTGGAGGGGTTCGTCGACTTGCGTAGCGTCGGG
>JAIKVD010001148.1:0-12458 GCA_024679075.1 Phytophthora uliginosa | reverse complement strand
AAGTCCTTCACGTAGTCGTCCACGGAGGCACGCTGTTTGCACTGGCGCAGCTCTGCTCTCAGTCGGAACTGCTGATCAGGGGGCACAAATTCCCCCGTCAGAGCCGCATGCAGCTCGTCCAGACTAGAGTAGGTGACATGTTCGACCATCACCTTTGCGTGGTACCATGAAGCAGCGCCATCACGAAAGTTGGCGGCAAGCATAGTCACGACGCGCGAGCCGTTGTGCGGGTTTGTGAAGTCGATGCACTTCCCTTGCATGAATAGCTTCGCTCTGAAGATGAACTCGTCCACGGACTCGTTCGGGCGGCCATGATACGTGGGCATGCTCACCCCCTCGATCTTATGCTCACGTTGCGCAGTGTGCGCCTGCAACTGCTGCTGCACTTGCTGCTGATACCCCTGCAGATAGGTCTGAAAATCTTGGTAGATCTGGGCGTTCTGCTGGCTCAAACCAGCCGCGATGTGCTCGATCGCTTGCATGAAGTGCTTATCTGGGCGTTCTGCTGGCTCAAACCAGCCGCGATGTGCTCGATCGCTTGCATGAAGTGCTTAGGTTGGATACCTCCAGTCTGGTGCTCCATATTCGCGTCAGCCATCGTAGACGTCGAAGTTGAAGTTGAATCTCACTGATTGGTCGGAAGTCGAGTCAAAGTTGAAGTTGAAGTTCGCTGATTGGTCGGAAGTCGGGTGGCTGACGACGGTATGGTAGTCAACCAACACTGACTTCCCGGAAGTCAAGACGTGAAGACCAGACAAGTCACCGGCGGCCGAAACTGAAGACGAACTCTCTCCAGCAAGTGCTACCAAATGTAGTGCTGCTTGCTCACAACAACGGAAATTGCAGAATGAATTGAGGCGTAAGTCCTAATCTCAGCTATCCCTAGTGCTCTACGCCTCCTGTGCAGATCAGCAACATGCATTCATGAAGAAGGTCGTCCATCCCGAGACCCCTGGTGACGTTGACGGCGTAGACTGTCGTTCTCTTGCTGCGCGACGTCCACGTCAAAACATGGGATAACGTTATGTGCTTCTGCTGCATGCAATCGGGATGCGGGCAGCAAAGTACCTTCTGTTCTTTAATCCACAAGGGTAACGCACGTAGTTTCATTCTGTAGAGGAGAGTATGCTGGTAGGTCGTCGTCCCCGTGATTCGACTAAGGCTCTTCCACGAACAGTTATCCAAGGCTGTCCCAATGTCCATATTATCCCGCCGCCAAGCTGCAACTGCACCCTCCACCCGTTGTTTTCCTTTCTCCACTCGCTTAGACATTGCTTCCTGGCGATATCTCGCTCTCGTTTGCGTCCATCGCCGCTGCCCAACCCAAATCGCCGCCATTCGTGTTGACCATGCGTGAGGCGCTGTCCAAACTGTATTGACGGGGGCCTTGAGGAAGGTTGCAATTTCTTTATCTAGAAGGGGAGGTGTTGCGTGCTTGAAGACGTCAGAGTCTCGGAATCCCCATGTGTGCGAGATAACTAAGCCTGGAAGCGCTGAAATTCGAAAAATGTTCGTGCTTGTGGGAGACGAAAATCTCCGAATCGCAGTGGTGACGAAGATGTAATTGCGGGAATGCTGCTAGCAGGTCCAAAGCAAATTGACGAAATTGATGTGCTAGTTTAGACATCAGTGGATAGGCAGACCGTATGCATTTGAGACTAACGAGACCAGGGCGAATCCACTGCCATCGTACCACTTCTTCCACTGTAGTCTCGCGGTTTGCCAGAAGTCCAAATTTCTTGCTGAGCAAAATAGGACATCCTGATGTGTCAAACAGCGGCAACTCAAAAACAGGTAGGTGTTTCACTCCTTCAGCTACGAATTTCCCAAAACCTATCTCCTGGAGCTGAGCAAGATATCGAGCTTCGGGCAGTAGAGCTCGCATATCACATAACAGGGCACCATCCACCCATCTTGCGGTGGCTTTCTGATCTGCTCGACATCTTGAGCGCAGGTCGCTTTGGAGAGAAATTAGGTTGTCTGTGAAATGGGGGTAATGGAGCGGGAAACCCAGATACTACCCGTTGCTCTTATCGATCTTCGCAGAGAGATGGGAGGTTGCATTCGCCAGCTTGGGTTAATATGTGTTCTTAAGCTACCCTCGTTGGTGTTGAGGATATCGCCTACAATCCGCACGTTGCGAGAGGTGGTCAATGCCCATTCACCTACAACTTGGGCACTCAGAGCATGTAGTTCAAATAGCAAATTGGGAAACGCTAGCCCCCCTTGCTTTCTTGGTAATTCCAAGGCTTCACAGCTTGCCCAACCTCGAAGTTTAGCCAGCGGAAGCGCGAAGGAACTGTTCCAGATAAAATTACGTATGCGATTTTCAGCATCCCGAACTATCCGACAAGTTGGCCACGAATGCTGTGCCACATATAGTAGTTTAGGAATGATGATGGTGTTCGCGATATCAATACGCTGGATGATTGAGTTGGTTTTATCGGTTGCCATCGAGAGTCGGGCTGTTAAGGCTGCAAAAGCTCACTGCCAAGCTTCTAGTGTGGTGTCTGCTTCTCCGGCCCAGTGACCAAGGTAACGAACGACACGCGGGCTGCGTAGATATTGGACCCTCTGCGTCGGATGTAGTCTGTGTCTCGGTGCTTTGTTTGCCAATTGATATGGCAATCGATTTTTAAACGTTCATTTACTGCTGCTATAATTCTCTCCTGCATTGCTTTATCTCTGATATAGATGGCTGTGTCATCTGCATATCCCGCAACGTGAAGTCGGTAAATCCCTTCTCGAGCAACTAAGTCCACCCCACATTCTCCCGCGGTAAGATCCAGCTCGTCATACAGCAGATCCACAGCGAGAATAAAAAGAAGGGGAGCAAGCGAGCAGCCCTGTCGTATGCCTCTCGTCACTGGGATCGGTGATGAAGGGAAACCATTAGCCAGAAAAACTGCAGATGTGTTTGAGTGCGTTGCCTCAATAAGCTTGATGAATTTCGGAGGGAAACCCTTGGCTTTGAGAACTGTGACCAAGAAAAATCTGTCTAGAGTATCGTAGGCTTTCGCAAAGTCTAGCAAAAGTGCCTGCGCATTGGCATAAAGTTCACTAGATTTGCACACCTTCTTAGCCGCTTCGAAAAGTTCAATTGCGGTGTGAATTCGCCGGCCAGGTACAAAACCAAATTGTGTGTCATGAACCAGAGAATCAATCCGGCCCCGTAAGCGCTTCGTGAAAAATTTTGTAAGCACTTTATAATCGGAGTTCAAAAGTGCGATAGGTCTGTAATTGAGCGGGTCAGTGGGGTCTCCTTTTTTCTTGATGCTGAAAATGTATCCCTGCTGAAAACTGCGTGGAAAGGTTCCCCCCTCCATCCACTTATTGAATAATCCGTAAGTCCATTTACCTAACGCGGCAACGAATGATTATTAAGTGTGACCGGGGACCTCTAATTGCAGGTCGATGTTACTTCAACTTGAAGCGCTCGGATATCGTCACATATTAGCCGCCGTTTACTTACACAAAGTTCGTGCTGTAGTCCTCTCGCCTGCTGCTTTTGGGGGCGCTGGCCTGGGCGAGCGACACCACGGACGTTCCCTTCTCGACCTTGCTAGCGTCGACCTCGACCAGGGACCTCAAGGACGCGGCATGTTTCAGTTCCCTCAACTTCTCCCCTGCCTGCTCCTGGTCTTGCACCTTCTGTATGTTCCGTTTGTTTGCCCGCCACTTGTAAACAACGACAAAGGCCATTGCTGCAAGCATCGCGAGAGCCACGAGCAGCGAAACGTACATCGGAGGGCCGAACATTTCGTCTTCAGTGCTGCTCGAGCTGGCTGGTTCTGTGCAGCGAGGTCCTGTCCAAGAGTCTGTCGAGCACTCGCAACGACCGTCGGAGCTGCATGTACCTGTTGACACCGGCGTGGAACTGTCGATGGTGCAGTCGTCGTCCGAGTTGCAGAACGCCATGCCCGACACGGCGGTGTACGGATTGTCGGTGTCAGTGTAGTCGTCGATGTTGTCCTCGATCCACTGCTTGGTCGGGTGAGAGGAGGGATCGCAGCCGATGGCCATGTTGGTGCTGTCGGTTGTGTCCTGGTACAGTCGAATGTAGTCGATCTTCATGTACATCGGGAACGAGTCGCAGATAGCGTTGTCTTCTGAGCTGGAGCCGTCGCCACGACAGCTTCCCGATCCAGCGTTGGGCGGCATCGACCCCCAAGTGCTGGAAAGAGCCACGTTGAAGATGATGTACATCAGCTTCCCGATCCAGCGTTGGGCGGCATCGACCCCCAAGTGCTGGAAAGAGCCACGTTGAAGATGATGTACATTGGCTCCTCGACCATGATCTTCTTGGGGTTCATCTGTGCCGTGTCCTGCGGCGGGTTCGTCAGAGCTTCGGCCGGGATCTCAAAGATCACTTGGCCCTCCACCTCCCAGCGGACATATCCCGAGTCGCCCATGACCCACTCAACGCTGTACGTGACCCAGTCCAAGTACGCGGCCATGTGGACCTCCCAATCCGTGGAGATGGCGTCCATTACGCTGTACGTGACCCAGTCCAAGTACGCGGCCATGTGGACCTCCCAATCCGTGGAGATGGCGTCCATTTGATAAGCAAACTCGGACCCAGCACTCGTAGAGCCACTTGAAGAGGTGCATTCCGATGCGTTGTTGCCGGCATTACACAAGTACGCGCCTGTGTACGCATTCTGGACCGGGAAGCAAGTGCCGTTCGTATTGACCCCCCAATGCACCGTGCCATTGCCAAGTCGCCATTCACGTCGTACGAAGCAGGACACAAGTCCATCGCACATGCATTTTCCGTAATCCCCTGAGTCAACGACGCGTTGACCGTAGCAAAACTCTGGACATCCGCGCTTTTGGCGTCGCACAGGTTGTTCGCGGCGTAGCGAAGTCCCTAGTACCATGACTTGTGTCCACGCAAGTTCCAATAGTACTTGGTCGGGACGTCCTGGTTGTTCGCGCCCTTGGTAGTGCAGTCGTACGTGTAAAAGCAATAGGAGGACGCAGTATCTTCGATAAGCCTGAAATCCTCCGGCATGCCCGGCCCACCTGAATCGAGGACAAGATGGCCGTGCCACCGCCTTCAAGGATATCGATCTCAGGGGCCCCACGACCTTGATTGGGGTTCATACCCGAACCAGGATTGTCGTCACATGCGCTGATACGCTGGGTTCTCCATCATCCAGATTCCTGGCCAAGTTGGATAGTAGTCAACGTTGGCGGCTCGCACAGTCGTCGACCCGGTCTTGACGTCCGGGTTACCCGAGGCGCTGGAAACCGCGCCAGGGAGTCGAGCGCGCACCTCGATCATACCGCCTTGAAAGCAGAACTTGTTCCAGGTCTGCACCATCCCCGACCGGTAGTAGAAGTGCACGGTCTGGTACCCTGGCGGTGAGATGTAGTTGTTCCACACAGTCTCCTCGATGACCTCGTCCGTGGTGTTGATGTAGAAGTAGCAGTTCCCGTCGGTATCGCACTCGGTGCCAGTCATGTTCTTGGAGTAGACCTCTAACACCGAATTGACACCGTCAGGTAGTTCCAGAGCCGTCCAAAGGTGGTCATCGCCAGCGTCAAAGGTGCGGCCTGCAGTGTTGAACTCGTCGCTCATAGTCAACGTCCAGGGGTCCCCTCTCGACGAAGTGTACGTCTGCGCGCTGGGAGGTGTGTCCACGTCCACCCATGGCAAGACGCCCGACTTGGTTGAGTACGATGTAGTTGGTGAAGCTGTTGAAGTAGTGGCCAATGCGAGTGCCAGCGTTGCTACCAGACTCCACGTGCTGTGTTTCTGGCTGAGCATGGTAATGTTGGCTCTCATCCGACGGTATGAAGCGCGAAGCGCGTGCTGCGGTCGAAGCGGTGGAAATGAAAGTGAGTGACCAACTCAAGCGCCGCGGCGAGCATTTTCATTGGCGTCCATCAAGTGCTGAGAGCACCCATTGCCGTCCGTGACAATCCTGCCGAACGTACTGAAATACACTGCCCATAGCAAAAGATGCTGCCAATGGCAGATACTATGGATATCCTATGGATAGTTCTCTATTCTCTAATAGAGAAATTTAGTTCGTGGAGTCGGGGCTATACAAAATTAGTACTGTAGTTGTAGTTGTCTTTGGGGGGCTTCGCCATGGAGTCGCCCAGGGAGGCGGGGGGCATCGCGGCGGCGCCTCCTCGCTTCGCACCGATCTCTTTCTGCAGAGTTTCGTCGCTCTTGCGGGCGGTCAGGATGGACACGTAGACGGACACGAAGGTGGTGAGGACGGTGACGGCCATGAAGACGCCGGACACGTACATCGGAGGTCCGTACGAGTTGCTGGAGAAGAGGCCGTCGCTGCTGCTGTCGCTGAAACCGGTGGACGCGACAGTGCAGCGTGGACCCGTCCAGGTGGTAGCCGAGCACTTGCAGCGGCCGCTGACGCAGGTGCCCGTAGTGATCGCCGTGGACGAGTTGGTCTCGATCGTGCAGTCCTCATTGGAGTCACAGAACGCCTTGCCGGACACTTCAGTCCACGGGTTGTCGTCGTCCACGTACGAGTCGATGTTGTCCTCGATCCACTGCTTGGTCGGGTGCGTGGACGGATCGCACCCCACAGCCATTGAAGACCCCTCGGACTTGTCCTGGTACACGCGGATGTAGTCGATCTTCAGGTACATGGGGAACGAGTCGCAAATGGCGTTGGTGGTCGCGTCGCTGCCGTCGCCGTAGCAGTCTCCGTTGCCAGCGTTGGGCGGCGTTGTGCCCCAGGTACTGGACAGCGCGACGTTGAAGATCACGTACATGGGCTCCTCCAGCATCAGCTTCTTGGGGTTCATCTGTGCCACGTCCTGCGGCGGGTTCGTCAACACGTCGGCGGTGATCTCGAAGATCGGCTCGCCCGCGAGCATCCACCGGATGTAGCCTTCGTCCCCCATGACCCACTCGAGCTGGTACGTGACCCAGTCGGTGTACGCGGCGAGCTGAATCTCCCAGTTGGACGAGATCGCATCCATTTGGTACGCGAACTCGGACATGGCATCGGTGGAGCCGCTCGAAGCCGTACAACTCGAGTCGTTGTTGCCCGCACTGCACAGGTATGCGCCAGTGTAGGCGTTCTGCTTCGGGAAGCACGTGCCGTTGGTGTTGATCCCCCAGTGCTCCGTGCCGTTGTCGATGGAGCTCAAGTCTCCGTCGACGTCGAACGAAGCCGGGCACAAGTCCATCGTACAAGCGTTCTCGGTGATCCCCTTCTCCAGCGAAGCAGCGATCGTCTTGTACGACTGAACGAGCGTCGAGTCCGAGTCGCAGAAATTGTTGGCGCCGTACCGGAGTCCCTGGTACCATGACTTGTGTCCGCGGAGCTCTTCGTAGTAAGCTGTCGGCACGTCCTGGTTGTTGGCTCCTTGAGTCGTACAGTCGTACAAGTAGATGCACGAGTACGACGAGTTGTCTGCGAGCTGGCGGAACTGCTCCGGCATGCCTGGACCGACTTGAACCGACGACGAGATGGCCGTGCCGCCACCTTCCAGGATGTCGATCTCGGGGGCTCCGCGGCCTTGGTTGGGGTTCATCCCCGACCCAGGCTCGTCGTCACAGGCGCTGATGCGCTGGTTCTGCGAGGCAAACACGGTCTCGTTGCACTCGTTGTAGGAGAAGGGCCACATGCGCGCCGTGGACGCGGAGAAGATGGCCCTGCCGAGGTTGCCCATCATCCAGATTCCAGGCCAAGTCGGGTAGTATTTGATGGTGGAAGCTCGCACACTGCCCGATCCAGTCGCGACGTCCGGGTTGCCCGACGCGTTGGTGACAGCTCCGGGCAGTTGCGCGCGCACCTCGACCATGCCTCCCTGGATGCAGAACTTGTTCCAGCTCTGCACCATACCGGCCTTGTAGTAGAACGTCACGTCCTCGTAGCCGGCGGGGGACAGGTAGTCGTTCCAGAGCGTGAGCGTCGTCTCGCCCGTGTTGGCCTCGATGAAGAAGTAGCAGGTGTCGTCGTCGTCGCACTCGGTGCCCGTCATGTTGTGCATGTAGATCTCCAGCGCCGAGTTGACGCCGTCGGCCTTCTCCATGGACGTCCAGAGGTGGTCGTCGCCGGGCTCGAAGCTGCGGCCTTCCGTGTTGAACTCGTCGCTCATGACCAAGTCCCACGTGCCGCCGCGCGACGACGTGTACGTCTGGCGGTTGCTGGGCGTGACCGGGTCCACCCACGGTAAGATGCCCGACTTGGTCGAGTACTCAGTCGTCGCCTGCACCGCGGCCATCACGATGGCCGTGATGGTCACCACCCGACTCGCCATCGACGTCGGCATGGTGTTCGTCCGACTCGCGATAGAAGAGGAAGTGGCGCCTGCTGTCCGAAGGAGAACTGGCGTTCCTGTCACCACCCAGGATAGGACCGCGTTGAAATACCGCACGCATGCGCTGTCCGTACAACTCTAGCGAGGTGGCTGAGGCGAGTTTCCACTGCACTGCGCGCTGCGAGTACGAGTTGATCCACCCGTATCCCGTGCCATTCCGTCCCCATCCCAGGTGGCCGCGCTGTGGCGCTTTCGGCTGGTCTGCTCACTCGCTAGTCGACCCTTTGGATACGGCGAGCATCAAGTACCCTGCATAGATGGGGCGCCCGCTCCGCCCGGCTCCGATGGCCTTTGGCCGCTCGCCACAATGTGGCGCTCGCACTTCACGTGCCCATTCCACGGAGAGGACGAACCGAGCCCGAACCCGGACTCCCCTCTCCAAAGGGAGCCCCAATTTCGAGGGAACCAGGCTCCCTGAACTAGGGCACCGCGAAGGCTGGGATAGGATTTTTTGAATTACGACGTTAGATAGACTAGCAGCACGGGCGGTAATGAACCAAACACAGCGAGTGAGAAAGGCTGGACGCACCGCCGGCAGGTCGCTCATGACCTCGCCTCACCCCCTTCGCCACGCTTTGGGGGTTCCGTTTAGCCGCCGGTAAACTGCCCATGCAATTAAACCTTTTGTGGACCCCGTTCAGCCACCGGTAGCACCCTGGTATATCGGTACCCAACTGCCCATGCAATTAAACCTTTTGGGGACCCCGCTTAGCCACCGGTAGCGCACCGGTATATCGGTACCCAACTGCCGCCACCAGTAACGCACCGGTATATCGATACCCAACTGCCCAAGCAATTAAACCTTTTGAGGACCCCGCTTAGCCACCGGTAGCGCACCGGTATATCGGTACCCAACTGCCCATGCAATTAATCCTCGTTGGGCTGGGCTATACACTTCGCTCCTATCCCTGAATAATTGGGCTCCGTTTCAAACCGGGGAGCCCAGATTTACCAAAATCAGGGCTTCTCGATTTAGCACGAGCCCGAGCGAGCCCTTGCTGCAGAGTGAGCCCTGGCACTAATTATTGGCGAGTCCAATTTTGTGTAGAGCCCGGAGCGCTAAATCAGTGGAGCCCATTTCAAGGGCTCAGTCCCGAAAAAGTGGGATTGTTGGCCCCATTCTGAGGGCCGTTCTTAAGTTAAACTACAATTCTACCATTCTACTGCAGTTAAGAAGCTTAAAGGATATTGTAGTACCGAGTAGGGCCGTTAGTTGACTCTGACGGGTTGACGCAGCGTCGACGATTTGCTTTTCGCCAGTTGTTTGTACATGTATTGTGGTTTTCAACGATTTTGGCAAACACGAGGCTTCCTATCCCGAGATAGGGGGGTCCAAAATAGCGAGCAGCTCAGGTATAGCAAAGAGGATAGCGCAAAATGATGTAAGGGGCTAGGTCTAAATAGCTAGTCCAGCTCCGTTTTAGACAGCACTCCTTCCTTTTGCCGCTTTTCAGCGGCATAAGTGAATGGCGTTCAAGCTTCAGCCAACCTCGTGTTTTCCAGCTCCTCCTCGTACTTAACATACTTCAGCGATGGCCTCCGTCAGACTCCGCCACAAGTCCCCATCCTCACCATGACCTACTGCTACGACTTTCATTGGCGAACTGTGGCGCTGATGCACGTCTATGACGTATGTATCGGAGCTGTTGGGGCCGAAGCAGCGCACACTTCGCCGCTGGTACGCTCTTTTTTCAAGAAGGACATCGTCAATGAACATCATCCACGCCAAACAAGCGCACGTTGGCCCCGATCGTTCTCGCCGCTGTCGAAGCGTACGTGGAAGCTCATCAGATGTTTGACATTGAGAAATTGAGGGAATTAAGTATCAAGAACTACCCAGAAATTGATACAGTGTCGACAGCTACGATATGCAAAGTACTCAATTTTGATCTTAACCTCAGCAGAAATGTTTACATCCAGCACATTGGTCATGGCGCTCAACGATTTTGATCTTAACCTCAGCAGAAAAGTTTACATCCAGCACATTGGTCATGGCGCTCAACTGGAATCGCTTCTCTCTTTGCTATTTCCTATTCATCCGCATCAGCAGCTCATCGTCCGCTACCGCGGTTGACAGGTCGTTCACCTCCACGGTGCTCTTGCAGAATGTGGAGCAGGACGCCTGCGGGTACGACTGCGCCAGCTCCTGCAGGTCCTGGCCGAGCTTGATGGTTTTCTTGGACAGGAAGATGCTGGTGAGCGGTGGCGGACAGGCGGCGCAGGTCGATGATGACGACCTTCTCCTTGTGGCTGGCGTCGTCCACTTCGATGTGCAGTAGCGCGTACGGGTTGGGGCCGGCGGCTTTCCCCAGGTTGGCCGCGTTTCCTGCGTGTGGTGAGTAGAGTGAGCGGCTGTAAGAAATGCTTGAGCACACAAGGACACACTGTGTCGCACTCCATGAGCTGCGCGCTGAGCAGTCGGCCGGTGCAGTAGGATAAGTCCTTCTTGGTGGCCACGAAGTAGATGGACACGCGCACTCCTCGTGCAGCGACTGCACCTCTGCCTCGCGCTGCTTGCGCGTCCGCATCTGCTACTCTCATGTCGCCTCCCCTGCGCCAACTGGCCTTCCACGCGGTCTTGCAGATCCATCTCATCACCGGCGCACCGCAGCTTGTCCTGGTACAGCCACACGGCGTCGCTCAGCGCCTCGAATCGCCCTGCCGCTTCCTTCTGCGTGCGCGGCGCGTCCAGGTCCGCTGTCAGCCAATGCATCGGATGAGTGAGCCACGATTTAGCCCTTAGAGATAGAGTGACCTAACCCTACGGAGGGCTCGATTTAGCAAACTGGGCCCCTCCAAGATGCGTAGCTAAAACGGGCGGCAAAAAAGTTGAAAACCACAATACACTGTATTCGTCGGCCATCAACGACTCAGATCAACAGAGACCGTGGTCTGCGTGGATGACGGCGACGCGGACATGAGCACCGTCGTCGTGTACATTTTCGACTACCGGTACGTTCGCATTGTTGTCGTCTTCAACTTTCTGGGTACTGCCAGGTACCATACTCGTCTTCCAGGGGCGCTGAGAATCCCCAGTGGACACCTCGCAGACGAAAACTGCCGTGTTGAAAAACGTGGTGCATTGAAAGCGGATTGTCAAGTACTAAAATAGCTCAAGGCATTCCCATGTTGCCCAGATAATGCGCGAGCGTAGGTTGACGCACGGACAGCGATACATGAGGGCCTGCCAGAAATCCAACTTTGCCCAAATCTTGGTATCCATTTTGGTGTGGTACTATACAAATAGCTTAGTTTCACTATTGCATGTCTCAGTTAGAAATGTCTAAACGATGAAAAGTCACATACTCATTAGAGAACTTTAGATCCTGGACTAAGTCGGGTTTTTGGAACAAAAACTGACAGAAAACGTATGAATTCCCGCTGGTCCAAAAATATATTCCATTGGAACAACGCGACCCTTCGTTATTCCACTGGACCTAAGTATTGGAACATCCGCTGGTAATTTATCCGTCATCTATCCGAGCTTTATCCAGATTTTCCTTAGGTCCAAGAGATGTTCCAGCATCTAAAGTTCTAGTAGGATTCCGATTGAACTCGCAATTTTATAACAGGATATCTAAATACATATCCTGTACTTAGTAGGTTACAGTACGATACCACGCAACAAGCCAGGCTTAAGCTGGAATAGTAAGTAAGCCGACGGCAAAACCAGTGGCAGCGACTCATGCGAAGTTGGTGTTGTAGTCTTCCTTCATGTCGAGCTTGGAGCCGCTGGCGTCGCCGTTGAACAGCACGGAGGCGGACTTTTCGCCCTTAGTGCCGCTGGCCTCAGTCATCATGGACGCGGTCTTGTTGAGCTCCTTCACACGTTCCGCAGCCTGCTCTTGAGCTTGAATTCTCGCGCTCGTGCTCTTCGCCTCCCAGCGCTTGTAGAGAATGATGCAGACGGCGATGGCGATGATGGCAACGGCCACAAGGATCGACACGAGAATCGGCGGGCCGAACAAGTTGTCGTCGTCGCTCGTGCTGGCCGCCTCCGTGCAGCGAGGACCCGTCCAGGAATCCGAAGAACACTCGCAACGACCGTCCGAGTTGCAGCTGCCGGTGATCACCGACGAGACACCGACAGTGCAGTCGTCGTCCGAGTTGCAGAACGCCATGCCCGACACGGCGGTGTACGGATTGTC
>JAIKVD010001146.1:0-12462 GCA_024679075.1 Phytophthora uliginosa | reverse complement strand
CGTCGGCTGCGGCGCGCTGCTCTCCGTCCTCTTGACGCCGCTCTGCTGCCTCGGCCTCGTCTTCTTCCGCCTCGTGCTCTGCCTCGTGGCAGTGCTGGCGGAGCTGGACGTTGCGCTCGTCAACTTCGTCTCCTTGCCAGAGGAGCGCATCTCCATGAAGAGCTTGACAAGAGGCTCCCACGCCAGCGCGCGGGCGTGCGGCGAGACGAGCGTCGAGCGTCTCGTCCCCGACCTCAACAAGTTCTCGCAGCCAGCTCTACGCGCGACGCTGTACTTCGTGTCGGCCAAGGCGTTGGTCGGGATGCTCAGCAGTCTCGTGCTGTCCATCGCCTTCTCGCTGCCGGTGGGCGCCATCTCACGCGGGAGTCTGGGGGACATGTTCCATGGAGCTGTGGGGCTCCTGGTGTTCCTGCTGGCGACGATTTTGCTGCTGGGGATCGGAATCCCGCTCATGCAGTACGGAGCGAGACTGTCACGAGCTGCTACCGTGTATTTCTGCTGCGAGAAGTGCGAGCCCGAGCACCATCACGCAGATCACGATCATTCGTCTACGTACGGAGCGACGGAAATTTGCAGCGCAGCTTGAGCTTCCGGTGAGGATCTGACTGCAAACTCGATGGTGAGCGCGTTCTGCCTTCGAAATGGACGCTGCTGCTATAGGTGTACTACTACTGTACTGAGTACTAGGTATCGTCAAGGAGACGTGGGGTGGGTGCGATGCGTACTCATCGACCAATGTAAGACCACGACACTCTCAATCAACATCCGTGTTATTGCCACTTCGTCCGTGACTCCATTACGTTACTACCGAATTACTACATGACCAACACACAACAAGCGTGGGTCGAAGCTTCTCAACAAAACTCTGAAGGGTGCGTGGGTCTTTTTCCACAAGCAAAACTGCAACACGACACACGGACGCAGCGCCCAGCCCCCAGATGATGACACACTACACCGACCCGCCTCGTTAAAAGACACCAATCCACCCGTCACCAGCTTACTCGGCGCCGAAGTCCTGCGTCCAGTAGGTCTTGTACTCGCTGCAGGCGTCGTTGGTGGTCAAGGCAAAGCCGACGTTCACTACGTCGTCCTTGAGGATATTGGCGCGGTGGCCCGCCGAGTTCCACCACGACGTCATAACGGCGGACACACTGGTCTGGCCAGCAGCCACGTTCTCCGCCGCCACAGTCCAATCGTAGCCCTGGGCCTCCATTCGGTCCCAAGGCTCCGATCCGTCGGTGCCGTCGTGCGTCATCGTGCAGTGTGTGGCCTGGTCCTTCGAGTGCACATTGGCAGCAGCCACCAGTCGAGCGTCGATGGTCAACGCCTCCAGCCCGTTTTCGGCGCGGTACGCGTTGATGGAGGCCAGCATCTCCGCCGTCTCCGCACTCGTAAGCCCGTTGTCGTACGACGTCGAGGTGGATCCGGACGTCTGCGACGACGCCGAAGCTTGGGAAGCCAACTCCTGATCCGAAGCCTGGCTAATAGTCTGGTCGGCGTTTTGCTGGGCGTTCTGGTCCTGGTCGGCATTCTGCTGAGCGCTTTGGTTTGCTTGGTCGGCCGAGGCCGCATCCGAGGAGGAGAAGCGGTCGATGACGTACCCGCAGCCTGCGCCCCAGTAGGTCGAGATGGAGGCGGCCTCGCCGTTCTTGAGCCAGCAGGTTCCGCCCTTGAAGTAGGTCCAGCTCCAGTGCGTGCAGTCCGAGTCGTTCGCACACAGATCTCCGCAGATGTCGGGGATGCCTGGCACTGAGTAGATGTCGCTGCCGTAGTAGTCGCAGTTGTTCTGCCACATGACGCGGCCTCGACTGCCGACAGCGAACGCAGCAGCGGAAGAGCTCCGTGCCATTGCAACAACTGCGGCGGCGGACAGCGCGAGCACTGGGGAACGGAACATGCTCTAAGGGGAATGAATGAAGGAATTGCTTGGGGCCCGACTAATTGGGAAGTGAGCGACAGAGAGCGCAGAGACCCATCGCGCTCGAGCACTCTGCGCACAATCCTCGATGCCGTGTTGAGGGAATGCAAGCGACGGCAAAGGAGGGACCGGCGTCCTGCAGCGCTGCGTTAGGCTGGTGAACAGCTGTCGATCAGTTGACGCTGCATGTGCCAGGGTCGCATCAGCGGATATCCTTGAGGCGTGTCAGCTCGAGTCAACAAAATGCTTCCATAGTGTTGGCAGCGTCGAAGCAGAGCCATTCGGCCTTCTGTTGGCTGCAGTTCCGAGATTCTACGTGACGATCGTCCTGCGATGCGACGGGAATGGAAAGAAGGTCATTGGCTGAGCAGGTTGAAGCGGCAGCGCACCGAAAGGTCCGCAGGTGCGAATGGTGCCTACACTGGCGTTGGGCTGCGTGCGAGCCCAGCTGCGGCCATCGCACACAGCTTATTACCTGGCAGCCATCCTGTGTCTGCAATAGAGGAGAGCTAAAAGGAATAGGCATCCATCCACAGCATCGCAATTGACTCCAAATGGTGCCAACGCACCACTTTTACGACGCACCCACGCAGAGGTTCCCAACTCTGGCTCATTCCATCTTTCGACGCCGCTGGGCTTTTTCGCCACACTGCAGGCGAACTGCTAAAGGAGACCGCGATCGTCGATCGCACTCCCATGTTGAGACTTCGAATTGACATGTGAACCCGAACTTGAGCCATATGGCGAGTGCATCGTTGCGATCTTTAGCAGCCGTTAAG
Source organism: Phytophthora uliginosa (assembly GCA_024679075.1). Lineage (NCBI taxonomy): Eukaryota > Oomycota > Peronosporomycetes > Peronosporales > Peronosporaceae > Phytophthora > Phytophthora uliginosa. The sequence continues at coordinate 9,765 of JAIKVD010001146.1, read as the reverse complement.
TCACTCGGCTGGTGATCAACGCACGATCGCGTTGACGTGCTTCAGGAAAGGAGTGTTGTTAAAGGCAGCAGAAGCTCAGCAGGTTCACTCCGCACGTCCGAGCTGCCCACTGTCGGTAGCGTTGCACCGCACACCCAACCAAAAAAACACTGCGCCAACAAACTTTACATCGATAGCACGGTCAGGTTCAGCACAGAGGAAGAGCTCCTGCTGCTAGCGAGCTTAACTATGAAGTCTAGTTATGGCTTGAGCACCAACAACATCATTGATTATTATTGTGGGGTTACTCGTTACTTACATCCACACGTCACAATTAGCACGGTACATTTACGCACTACGTCCACAACATCGCCGATCGAGTTGGCCTGCCTTTGAGCCATTCAACACGCTGATTAAAGACTGCCGAAGTCCTGCGTCCAGTAATTCGCGTAGTTGGTGCAACCATTGTTGACCACCTTACCAAAGCCCACGTTCGACACGTCGCTGCTGAGCAGGTTAGCGCGGTGGCCGGGTGAGTTCCACCACGCGGTCATCACCTCGTCGACGTTGCTCTGGCCGACCGCCACATTCTCCTTGGCCACCTCGAAATCGTAGCCCTGCGCGTTGATGCGGTATCCAACGCCAGATCCATTCGAGCCCGTGTGCGACATCGTGCAGCGGTTGGCTTGGTCCCGTGAGTGAAGCGAAGCCGCAGTCACCAACCGGTTGTCGATGGTGAGCGCCTTGAGGCCGTACTGGGCGCGGTAGGCGTTGATGCGGCCCAGCATTTGGCCCATCTCGGAGTTGGAAAGACCGCTAACGGCAGACAAAGTGGACGTGGTAGTCGCAGTCGCAGCGGCGGGTGCTTGACCCCTGGCTTCAGAGCGTGAGATCACGTAGCCGCAGTTCGTTCCCGACTTGGAAGTCTTGGCAGATCGGGTGCCCGTCTTGAACCAGCAAACACCCCCATTGTAGTTGGTCCACGTCCAGTGCGTGCACGTCGAGTCGCTGGCGCACACGTCGCCACAGACATCGGGGATGCCGGTCATCCATCGGTAGTCGTTCCCGTTGAAGTTGCAGTTGTTTTCCCACATCACGCGGCCACCGCTTCCAAGCTGAAAGCCTGCAACGCTCGGTACAACCGAGACGGCTGCAATCGCAGACATGGCGATAGTTGCGGAAATACTGAGGCGAGGCATGCTGTTGATCAGGACAAGGAAAAAGGAAAACTGAGAGATTGTGCCCATGCACTCGTGCTCTCTCTGCTGCCTGGATAGTGGCCTCGATTCGGACGGCCCGATGGCTAAAAGCCGATGGCATTCGCCTCCCTACGCAACATCGGTTAAACATCCTGATGCCAACCCTGCTGGCGGTGGTGTCACTGTTTGCTCGATATTATCAAAAAGGCCTATATCACGTCGTCACGGTGGCTAAAGGAGCTGTGCAGGGCTCGGGAATAAGGAGGTTCATGTGACTCTTGCAGTCCGTACACATCGAGATCATGGAGTGCATCCTATTATTCAATATATGTGCTAAGTTTGGCGCGGGTTCTTTTGGATGGAGGTAGATGTCTGTCTTCTCTAGGCGGTCGCTCGTTCGTCCGGTTGCTGGCTCGTAACTTTATGGTAAAGCGGAACTGCATGGCGTGGGGTATTGGCGGCACTACGTTGCTGTTAGTCAGGTAGGTAGGTACTGTATATACAGCAGGAATATGCTCCTGCTTGGAAACGGCCAAACGCACCAAGTATTGGTAACTTGGTCAGTCGACCAGTAGTTCAATTTTCTGACGCTTCTGCTCGTTCCTGATGAACAATAAAGATATGTCCACAGTCGCTTATAGTACAAGATTTATTGAGGCACGAAGCAGAACCAAACTGTCGTTGCTCGTTATTTGAAAATCCTGGCAAGTTACCCGTGGTAAACATGGCGGCTCTGACATATGCAAAAACTGCTGTTGTGCCCGTTATTCACTGAATAATATCCGGGGGGTTCCCAAATGGGTTCTTTGAGCACTACGTTCAGCTTTTTGATGTTATCCGTGACATTAATAGCGCTGTTCATGTAAACGAGCTCAGGCTGCACGAAGTTTGTTGTTGGTACAAGTACCCAAAACGTATTCCCGGTCTACATGCAGTACTACTGTAGTAGTATTACGCAGAGTCTGCTTAAAAAAACTCACAGGACAACATGGAGATCAACAAGCCACGTAGGTAGTATATTTTTAAATACTTACGTGGCTTGCAAAATACATCTACGCATCTCTCTCTTCATTGCAGAGCACTGGACTACCGGTTCACAAACCAAACAGAAGCACTATGTTAGATCTGCACCAATTTGGACGTATGAACTACAGTAAGCTTAGGAACATAGCTGCTTCGGCACTAGGCATTGGACATTTACTTAAGTGAGGTTTCTAACAATTACCTCACTACACTAGATACTAGACTTTACGCAATACATTCTCCGTCGAATGATTGATCGCTGAATACGATACTTTGGCTCACCGCTGAGCCATCACGTCACAAAAATCGACACGGACACGAACAGATACCACAAGAGTCAAGCCCTTCATGCCAGGCGACCAAAGTCCTGCGTCCAATAGGTTGGGTAGTTGCTGCAGCCGTTGTTCACCACCTTTCCGAAGCCGACGTTAACCACGTCCTTGCCGAGGAGGTTGGCGCGGTGTCCCGGGGAGTTCCACCACGAAATCATGACCTCCTCGACAGACGTCTGGCCGGCCGCCACGTTCTCCTCGGCCATGTTGAAGTTGTAGCCCTGCACCTTGATGCGGTCGCCGAGTTTTGAGCCGTTCGATCCGGCGTGGGTCATGGTGCAGTGGTTGGCTTGGTCCTGCGAGTGGAGCGTGGCAGCGCTCACCAACCGGGTGTCGATGCTAAGCCCCGCAAGGCCATTCTGCAAGCGGTAGGCGTTGATGCGGCCGAGCATCTCACCCATCTCGTTCGGGGAGAGTCCGCTGTTGACAGCTTGGCCTTGGTTCTGAGCTTGCGAGTTCTGAGACACCACGTAGCCGCAGTTCGTGCCCCACTTGGAAGTCTTGGACTTGTTCGAGCCCTTCTTGAACCAGCAAGTGCCGCCGTTGTGGTTGTTCCAGGCCCAGTGGGTGCAAGTCGCGTCGCTAGCACAGACATCGCCACAGATGGCTGGGATGGCCTTCATCGAGCGGTAGTCGTTGCCGTAGAAGTCACAGTTGTTTTCCCACATCACACGTCCGCCGCTGCCGGACTGGAAGGCCGCAGTAGGGGCGAACGACGCGACGATGGCGGACGTCGTCATGAGCACGAAACACGAAAGTCGAGGCATGGGTCTATGTGTATGTGTGTGAAGATAGGCTTTTGACTGGAGCAAGTCAAATTGAAAACTGAGTGGTGCAGCTGAGGACTCGGGCTTGGCCCAAGATCTCCTCGTGCACATCAATTCGGATGAACGAGTGCACGACAAAGAGCAGAAATTGGTGGTGTCTGTCTCCCCCTAGTGGAAAAGGCAGGATCGAGCATCGGGTGGGGAACACCCTGCTGCTGAGCTTTTGGTTCAGATAGCGGCTTCACCAAGAAGTACCCACAGCCGCTTGGAGATAAGGACCCCTACCGCCCGTAAACTTTTTTTACTAAGGTTTACAACACACTGCTACGCAGTGTATTAAATAGGGAGTGCAGGACTCCCAGTTGCCATGGTTATCTTTCGGACTCAAGAACCCGCCTGAGTAAGGGCACAACCGGCAGGATATACCCGACGCGTCCTAGCATAGGAAAACTGAACAGTAAGTTAGCTGTTAGTGCATTGAAATGAGAGCATCAACGTGGGCGCCAGATACCGGTGTAGAAGCAATAGAGACACCTTCTAGCCGGAAGCTGTCAACAACGGTGCTGGTCAACATTGACCCACACATATACACCACCTGCTGTTGGCCCTACTTGGCGCTACTACAGACACTTCGATCTAGAGAACGTCGAGCCCCCCTATTGATCGACCGGCGCTTTCCCATCCTAAAAAGGAACTAATGTGCGAGATCCTCTCAGTAGGATACGGCTCAAGCATGAGCACTAGGTACAGGTACAGTATACTTAGTGTAATGCTCACGTCGGAGTAATCCACGTTCATCTCAAAGAATTGGCGCTGCTTCAAGTTCCTGGGAGCAACGTCGCTTACAATTGCATGCGATCACTATTTCGCGTTCTTACATTTGCCACGTTGTCAAGCTGTGACAGCCGCTCGCCTACTACACATGTGCGCTTCAACATCTGCGCTGCAAATGGATATATTTGCAATCGTGCATCGAAGTACTGTAGTCAAACTGCCACGCAGATGGCACTCGCGACACCTCACGCTTGGGAACTGTCGTTCCTTGATATCCGTGACACTGGCCGCCCCCAGTGTGCTAGGGTGCTATTTGCCGCAAGTACAATTGATGCTAAGTAGAATATTTTAGGTGGGTCAATGCAGTGTATAGCTGACGCCCAAAGTCCTGTGTCCAGTAAGTCGCGTAGTCGTTGCAAGCTCCGTTCGTGGCCATGGCAAAGCCGACGTTCACGACGTCCTTGTTGAGGATGTTGGCGCGGTGGCCCGGCGAGTTCCACCAGGATGTCATGACATCTGCCACCGTAGTTTGTCCGGCGGCCACATTTTCCGCCGCTGTGCTGTAGCTGTACCCCTGAGCTTTGAGTCGATCCCCGAAGTTCGGAATCGTTGTGCCCGTGTGCGTCATTAGGCAGTGACTTGCCTGGTCTTGCGAGTGGAGCAGGGCTGCTTTAACGAGTTTGTAGTCGATGGTGAGGGCACCTAGGCCATTCTGTGCGCCAAGAGAGTTGATCCGACCAAGCATATCCGCCATGTCCGAGGTGGACAGACCACTCGAGTCTGCAGGTGTTGAGGAACGCGAAATGACGTAGCCGCAGATCGCACCGTAGCTCGTGGTTTTGGGAGACGGAGTGCCCGTCTTGAACCAGCAGGTGCCGCCGTTGTAGTTGCTCCACGTCCAGTGTGTGCAGGTAGCATCGTTGGCACAGAAGTCTCCGCACATTTCCGGCAGGGCGTTCATTGAACGGCAGTCGTTTCTCGGGAAGTCGCAGTTGCTTTCCCACATGACACGGCCGCCACTGCCAGGCTGGAATCCGCTTGCAGTTGGCACTTGCGTGGTTGCTGCGATGGCAGACGCCATGACAATTGTGAAGCTGGTGAACCGAAGCATTTTCCACTCAATTGGGGGGGGGGGGGGGCTCGTGTCGACCTTGCTAGAGGAGAAAGAGAAGTGCGCTCCGGTACGCATGCTGCCGCCACTGATCTCCTGCGTAGAAGGCGAATAGAATCTAAGTACATGTAACTTATCGCGGTCTTTGGTCCACCGAAAAGGACGCGAAGAAGCTTCGACAGTAGATTCTGATGCGCAGCTCACTCAGGGATGGGGGTATCCACGTATAAGAATACAAGATCGATAAAACTCGCAATGAGGACGAGATGACACTGCCTTCTTATCGAGCAGAATGCCATGGCCTCCACCATGTCGATGCTGCCAAAGCTCAGGCATCTCATCACTCCTACTTCTGCACGAAGAGCTACTACAAGTGCTGTTGGGCTGGGTCCAGCGTAGGAATACTACAGTACCATAGTAGCTTTAGCCCAAATAGAGAAGTACCTACAGTACATGTATTGCACATGTAGACGAAAAGTAACAGCACCAAATGAAGCCATCCTATTCGCTGAAAATCACTTTAACGTCCCATCGCGTAGGCATCCAGTTTCGCAAAGCGTCACTCGCGGTACTGTACTGTAGCCTCAATAATGGAGCAGGTCTACGCGGACCAGAGCCTCTTCATCACGGGTGGCACGGGCTTCCTGGCCAAGGTAGAATCGCCCCCTGCTGTCCACCACTACAACCCCCTCTTCTCACTGCAATCCCCTCTTAAACCCGTTGCAGACTGTCATCGAGAAGCTGCTGCGATGCATCCCCGACATCGCCAAGGTATCAATTACGTGTAATCCCCCCCCTCGTCCGCATTAATTCCACTGCTAACACAAGTAATTCACACCTCCCATTGCTGCTGCAATTGCTACATGTAGATCTTTGTATTGATCCGTCCGCGCAAGGGCGTGGCGCCAGCTGAGCGTCTACAGAAGGAGGTCATTGAGAGTCGCGTCTTCGATCGACTGCGAGCTGAACGTCCCAATGATTTCGCAGCGTTCGCAGCCTCCAAACTGCAGGCGGTGGCTGGAGACATCACGACGCCGGACTTGGGGCTCAGTGCTGAGGACGCACGGCTCATGCGTGCCTGTGTGCAGATCTCCATCCACTCAGCAGCTACGGTGCAGTTCGATGAGCCGCTGGAGGTGGCAGTGGAGATGAACTGCTTGGGGGCGCTGCACGTTGCCAGATTCGTGCAGAGCTGTCCGAGGAATCGGTGCCATCTGCACGTGTCGACGGCGTACGTGAACAGCAACCGACGAGATGCCAAGATCAATGAGGAGCTCTATCCGCTGGACTTTGACGTCTATGATGCACTGAAGGCGGTTACCACGGCATCGGCGAGTGAGCTGGAACGGCTGAGGGTGAACCTCATGGGCACGTATCCTAACACGTACACGCTAACCAAGTCCATGACGGAGCATCTGCTTGTGCGCGAGTTCGCGCCCAACTTCCCGCTGGTAATTTACCGTCCAACCATTATCGGGGCGAGCTGGAAGGAGCCTGTGCCTGGATGGACGGACCAGATCGCTGCTGCTGGCGCAATTTTCTTGGCTGCGGGCATGGGGGTCTTGACCATGCTGCCGGGCGACCCGCGCAACGTTGCTGATATCGTACCCGTGGATTTGGCGGTGAACAGCATCTTGCTGTCTATCTGTGCAAGGATCCACCAGCAAGAGAGTGTGAGGGTGTCACAAGAACCGCCTTGTCCGTTGGTCAAGGGTGTGTCGGTGAACAAGCCCATGGTAGTGCATTGCGGGACGTCTGATCCACGACAAAACCCGCTACGTTGGCGTGTGCCGTGTGTGCTAGTGCCAGAATACTTCCGCAAGAACCCGCCAGCGCGTGGTCTGTTCCCGGCCAAATTCTCGATGATCCCAACTCACCAGAGCTTCCAGATTCAATGGTTCCTTACCTATGCTCTGCCATCATCGGTGTATTCGACCGTGGCCAACAAGAGCGGACATCCAGGTCACATCAAGAACGCAGCGAAACTATGGCAACTGACCTGGCGTGCACGTAACCTCGTGGAATTGTTCAAGCCTTTCACGGAAAATCAATGGATCTTCGTGGCGGACGCCGCGGAGACTAAACTAAGACCCTGGGCGACTAAAGACTTCTGGATCGACTCGCACGAGATTGCGTGGGAGCGCTACGTGGTGAATTATTGTGTCGGGCTGAAGAAGTATATGTTAAATGAGGATGTCATCGACGTAGACATTGAAGGCGTCAACCAGACGAAACTTGCCTTGAATACGGGCCGAATTCTGGAATGGGACCCGGATCACCACGCAATCTCATTTCCTGGCTTACTCTCCGACGTGGCTTGGGCGTACACATCAAGCCGCAAGCCTGGCTACACCAAGTCTGGGCTGCTGGGCCGCTTCATGGGTATCACCGGTTGGAAGGAGGGTGTGAACCACGAAGCATCGCACGTGCCCAGACCCCATGTAGAATCTACCGGTGGCCTTCGCAACAGCGTCCTGGAGTCGGACGTGGTTCGCGCAGCAATTGAAGAGCGTGCAGTAGCACAGGGAATGGACATCGACGATGTGGAGCGTCAAGCTGCCAGTATGCTGAGCACCATGGCTGCGCAAGTAGATTACAAGTCTGTGCGCAAGTTTGGCTGGTTGCTACGCAAGGTGTGCCGCAACATGTACGACCAAATCCACGTCGACGAGACGGGTCTCACGCGCATTCGTGATCTCCTGGCTGACAGACGCGGGAGTGTCGTGCTCGTGCCCACCCACCGCTCGTACGTTGACTTTCTGCTCATGAGCTACGTGTTCTTCGCCTACAACATCCCCGTTCCATACGTTGCGGCGGGCGAAGACTTTCTCCACATGGGCAGTCTCACCAAGTTGCTGCGCGAGTCAGGCGCGTACTTCATCCGCCGGTCTTTCTCGGACGATCCGCTCTACTCAGCTGTCTTCCGTGCCTACACACAATACCTGGTGTCCAGAGGTCACACGATTGAGTTCTTCATCGAGGGATCTCGTAGCCGCAGCGGCAAGCAGCTCCACCCCAAGTTTGGCATCCTCAACACTGTTGTCGACTGCTATGTATCGGAGAAAGTCAAGAATGTGAGTGCATTGAGCGAGGCGAAGTTATTGGACTTGTACTCACCCTCGTGTTGTTTGTTCGCAGCTCTACATTGTGCCTGTCACAATCGACTATGAGAAGCCACTGGAAGTGCTGCTCCACCAAAACGAACTTCTGGGCGAGGGCAAAATTCGTGAGGTATGTCTGTCGGTACATTCAAACTTCCTCACTCGGCGCTGCACTCACGTACGCTTTTAACGTTATGACTTGCAGTCGATAAGCGCTCTGCTGAAGGCTATGCCAGTCGTGCGCAAGAAGTTCGGCTCCATTTCGGTGAACTTTGGCGTGCCTTTGGACGTGAAACAAAACGTAGATGCAACAATTGCGCGTGTGGAGGAGCAGGAAACGTTTGTTCCTACCTCTGCTATCGTTGAGGACCTGGGCTACGCTATTACAGACGCGTTGATCACCAATGCTACGTGCGCGATGTCGCACGTGGTGGCCACGATTCTGCTAGTGTATCGTCAAGGCGTTTCCAAGCAAGAACTGGTGCGTCAGGCCGACTGGCTGCGACTTGAAATCCTGCGTCGCGGTGGCCGCGTTGTTGGAACTCAAGGCCGCTCGCCTACTGTCGTTGTGGATCGCGCTCTTGAGCTGTTGCACGAACTCGTGACCATGCGACGTAAGGACCTCGTCGAGCCTGCTATAACCAGCGTAAGTTGAAGTTGAAGTTGACTGGTACTTTGTTGTGTGAACTTGATACTCACATGTGATCGATTATGTGTTGACCTCACTGCAGCGCGAGCAATACCCCAACATGATCGGCCTCGGCTACTACCGCAACAAGCTGCTGCACTGGTTCAACCTGGAGGGCGTCTTGGCTTGCGCGTACCATGCTCTGGACGCGTTCAACTTGCCGTCTGGAGCTAGCAGCACGCGTTCAGTCTCCAGCAACGCGGAGGAAGCAGGCGTAGACCGCCAGGAACTCCTCGACGGCGCGTTGTTCCTGCACGAGATGCTCATGATGGAGTTCGTGCGCAAGGACGACCCGGAAGCCGACCGAGCTCACCTCGTGGAGGCGCTCGCACAACTTGAGACCCGCAAGGTGCTCGTCCCGGTGGCCACTTCGTCCTCAGCACCGCGCGTAGAGGCCGTGGACGGCGCAATGCTGTCGCTGCTGAGCACGCTCATGTGGCCATTCATCGACAGCTACTGGGTCGCCGTCACGAGTCTGTTCGCGCTGCGTCCGCACGGCGAAGCTACGACCGAGGACTTGCTCAAGCGACTCCAGTGGCTCGCGGAGACGATGTACCACGAGAAGCTCATCAGCTTCTACGAGTCGTGCTCGCGTGAGACGCTGCAGAACGCGCTGGCACTGCTGGAGCGCTGGGGTGTTCTGGCATCTCGCCGCCGTCCGAGCTCTGGCAAGGCCAAGCGCAACGTCAGCAAGCCTGCAGTGCAGCTGCTGAGCTTGACCCCGCAGTTCGCCCAGGATGGGGAGCTGGAGCAGCTCGCCTTGCGCGTCTCCAAGTTCCGCAAGCTGCCGC
>JAIKVD010001145.1:0-12465 GCA_024679075.1 Phytophthora uliginosa | reverse complement strand
CGTGGACCAGCACGTCGCGGCGCAGACCCCCACGCTCGGCTTCTCGGGCATCGTCAGCGACGAGTGCGCGCCCGTCAAGATCGCGCGGGACATTGTGCACAAGGTGCGTCCGCTCTGGACCGAGAGCCTCAGCGGCGAGCAGCTGCCGGAGATCGTCGTCACTGGGGACGAGGACGCCACCTACCGCTACGTCCCGCAGCACATCGAGATCATCCTCACGGAGGTGCTGAAGAACGCGGTGATCAACAGCGTCGCGGCGGCCAAGAGGACTCGCAGCTCTCCGCCTCCTGTCAACGTGTTGATCTCTGGTGGACCGCATGGCGTGTGCCTCAAGGTGTCGGACCTTGGCGGTGGCATGACTCGCCACGAGGCCAACGCGCTGTCGAACTACTACCACACGGCGACGTCCCCGCCCTCGAGCGGATACGACCCCATCGCCGAGATACTGGAGAGACGTGCTAGTGGACTCGACTTCTCGGACTCGTTCGGCCTGCGCATCGCGCAGCTATACGCCAAGTACTTCGGCGGCGAGCTGGCGATCATGCCCATGGAGGGCCACGGCGTGGACACGTATATTTACATGAACTGCCTCACCGGAGCCTCGGAGGTCAAGTAAGATAGGCCCAGTCACCGGTGAATGAGTTGGAGGACTTCTAACTAAAATGAAGGAAGATAATGCACAGTGTAGAGTGCACGACAACACGTCGCTATTGTTCAGGTTGGAGACAAGAAGCGTTTCTTGCCTAATTTACTTGGCAAAATCCGTTTTTCTATCGACAAAAACTGTGAGTCGGCAAAGTCTCTTGTCATGCAAAGCATTCCGTTCCGGTTGTTTGTTGTGAACGAGTTGGATCTGCAAGATGCGGACCGAAGCAGGCAATACATCGGGCACCCACTCGGCGTTGTTGATGAGTCTGAGTGCCTACCTCTGTGGACATCTAAACCGTAAGCACACCCTACATATCCATGATACTGTACCAGCTTTTGTGATTCACTAAGAGATTGATACTCCAGCGGCACGTCATATCCGCACGAGTTGGGGTTGATTCTGCTTTCAGGCCCACTCACAACGATCAAGTCTCTGCGGCTGACTGTGGAGCTCGATCGGGCCCCATCCCAAAGTAAGTGAAGAGATTGTGTTCTTGCACGTCTAACTGAGCTAACTGCTCGTCTACTGTAGTTGCCATCTCTATAGCTACGCCAACACGCCAGGGAAGTGTAAACGAACGCCGCTCTCTTGACGCGGTATCTCGATATCTCAGCGCAGAATGGAAACCATGCTGGTAGAGTAACCTGAATGGTGGTAGTCTGTCTGCTTACAACCCTCACTGCTAAGGTAACTTACACACTTTTTGCAGCAAGCCCCTGGTATGGGAAGCATGTTCGTCGACAACGTTAGGCACGATCGAAGAAATCGACAGGGTGGTTTCCTTGAATATTCGAGAGTGTTCATTTATCAAGCTTATTGTTCACGCACCTCGCGAAAACTCTCGCAATCAGTCTCACCAGGTATTGCTGTACTGAAGTGCTTTTCACCCCAAACTACTTCCGCGGCATTAACTTGCTACCTATTTCGCTCCCGCGGCAGGTTGTCCTGGAAAACATTGAGCTGCTAGGATCAACTGAAGATCCATCTCTTTCACGAGCTGCCGCTGGTGACAACGACGCTACCAACCATGTCTTTGGTCGCATCCACCGTCCCGCATTACTTTCCCCCATTGATGACAACGGCGAATTGCAGGCCGTGTTGCTAGATGCAGGCATCTCCATGGATCTTGTGGCCCAGCTTGCAAACACACCTGAAGCTAAAATGTCGACTTCATTTGACGAAAATTGCATCACTGACAATAGTGAAATGGTTCCTGAGTTGAGTTCTCAAGACAAAGAATCCGTGACAGTTCCTAACAGCACTACTGCGTTCAGTTTAGAAGCAAACGACAGCGAAGATAGAGAACTACCTTCGCCTTTTGACAGCCTACTGCGACAATATGTAGAGCAAACAGCTCGGGAAAGAGCTGTGCTTGAGGATATTCTTGACACAAAACTGTGCGAGCGTAAATACGATGTATCTGCCTGGCAATCTCCTACGATCTCCCCAACTGATCCTGCGAACACGACCGAGATCACGCTGTATACATTTGGAGCTTTCTTCACACAGTGCTTGCTTTGTGGTGGATCGGATATCCAAGTAATTTGTGTACAAATGGCTGAACGCTCTGCTCGATTGCTAAGACAGGTTATTGGGGCTACCCCTGCGTTTGAGGGTATCGTAGCTCTTATCACTCTCGCTATTCGGGAAGCAGAGTCCTCGCAAGTATTTCAGGCAGCGATTCATCTAGCCCACACTGTTTTCCTGACTGAGATAACCAACACAAAAAACACAACATCTCAACCACAGTCACTGATATCTGAAAGTGGTGTTTCTTCAACAAATAATGTAACACTGGGGCTACTTGAAGATATTTCTCGTGCGAATTGGAGCTACGGACTTCGAATAATTCTAGAGTGGAGTCTTGCAAACCCTTTCTGCTGGTCGATTACCAGTCACGGTGGAAAACAACCTAACATCAGTTCAAGGAGGCTCCAATCTTCGTTTCGGCATGCAAATGCGCCACCATCGATAGATAGGGGATTTCTCCAATTCATTCGCTTGCTGATCGAACAGGATTTAACCCAGGCCAGCTTTTTTGATGAACTTCTTGATCTTGACCCTGTGGATAGTGCGACTGGGTCGATTCTCGCAGCAAACCGGTTGCGACTGCTTCGCTTAGTGTTGCGAAATGAAATAATTCGCTGCCAGCTCTCGACAAACGTGAGCGCCAGTATCGAAAGCCTTTGCCGCAGAATTATTATCCCCACAAGTACCGTCAGTGAACAAGGAGATTTATCCCGTGGTGCTGATAATGATCTGCCACGGCTCGCTTCGGAGTGCTTAGCCGAGATTAGCCGGACAAACCCAAGCGTATACCAAATCAAAATCAACAAAACCTACACTAAGTGTCTCCGCAAACATGTCGAAGACTCAAATAACCCCAACAGCCATCACTCTCATCACCACCGCCATACTGCGTTGTTCAGTCAAGATCCTTTCACGAATGCCGAGGCTGCCAAGTTTGCTACACACTTGCAGCGATACTTTTCGTTACAGTCTCGTCCCAACGGGCTTTATCGGCATTCATTTGTACGTGCATGTAAAACTACCGCGGATATAGATGGAGAGAAGAATGTTGAAATGTTTCGTAAAGGGAATATCGCTTTCCAAGGACACGTTATTGCCCGAACGCCACCGAGCGAAACTTTTCACGACAAAATCCAGCAAAACACAGCTCCATTCGTCTTCGACATTGGCCGTTCGATTTCCAAGAAGATACCCACGACTCATTTGGCACAACCAGTAGACCAGCAACAAATTGTGTCTAGTTTTGCTACTTTTCGAGGAATCATTGAACAGCGAAGTGATCCTCCAAAGCGATCGAGTGAAAAGGTTTCTCCCGCCGAAAATGTACAAACTACATTGACCGCACCAACCACAAGAGCTGCGGTAAAGACGACCGCTACATCAACCGTGGAGCTCACGACTGGTGTTGCCAGTAGCCCCGTCTATAATACTGTACCTGTTGATACAGATATTGTGACGAGCTTAGTTCATGATATGAGTTCCGCTCCAGATAATACACCCGCAAATCAAGTACTTCCAACATCCTCATCACCTAGCCATTCTGGAGAAGTTCTTACTGCTGTTGAACAAGCAAAATCGAAACCCGATGACACCACGCAGTTAAACAGTGTTAAGTCGTCTGATCGACCCAAGAGCCAGAAGAAAGACAAAGGCAAGGAGAAACCCAAAGGTAAACAAGGTTCGAAGGACCCAGAGAACTGCGTGCTGCAATAAGAGGAGTGATTATTGTTTTCCGATCGGCGAAAGATTTCCACCATTCTTTTGACGAAGAGGAAGTTCGTATCGACGCTGAAGTTCCGGGGATAGTTTGCTGACGTAGTGATTTAGCACAAATTCCTCGTCTACATCATTACAAAGTGCCAATACAAGTTGCTTGGCCGCCTCGCGAACAAGTGCATTTTCGTGCTGGTCTGCATCACTAAGCATTAAAAAGCGCAAAATGCGCCGAGGTGCAATATCAAAACTTGCGCAGCAGTGAAATGATTGTAATAGCGTTGATAAGAGCTTCAAGAGAGCCAGGAGTTGCTGATCTGAAGGCTGAGAGTTTTTGTGCTCGACATGCTTTAGAAGGAGGTGTGTGATGAACGTGCCTCGAGTTCGTGTTGATCCAGCAATCTACGAAATGATGGCTTGAGTATCAACTTTAGTTGATCAGAGCAGTGAATTGTCGACAGTCATTTACCTTTAAAAGAGCGAACGCAGCGGTATTGCGGATTGATGCCTCGCGAGAGTCGAGACTCTCCAGCAGACAATCCACAATTTCCGTCATCTACAGCAGACACCAAAGTTTAATTTTTCGTGTTAGCTCGAGGCATGGTTGTGTAATTCACTCGCATACTTACATCCAACTTTGAAGCGGACGTGTCTTGAAAGTACGGCAAAGACGTCAGTAGCGAACGGAGAAATGCGCAGCCAGCAGCAAACACTTGGGGATTGGTATCATCCAATGCTGAGATCAATATTTCAAGCGTTTCCTCATCCGTTATCGCAAGTTGGCGGATTAGCGGAATTGTTTGATCACAACGACCCGTTGAAGCTTGTGAGCCCTCCGCAAACTGCCATAATAGTGCTTCTTTCTTCTGAGGCTGACTTAAACCTGTTAAGCATATCGTGTTCTTTGGCCTTCGAAGCACCAACAAATCCAGGTCAGTTTTGGCCGACCTAGGTGAAGAAGATACCTGCTGACAAAGTATAATTTCGAGCTGTTTTCTTCGCCGTTCAAGATCACCGAAGATTTGAGAGAGATTGTCCGTAGTGTAGGATTCAGTATCCATTTGTACTCGAGATAAGTTTGCCAGAGGAGTTCGTGCTGCAGCTTGCTCGAACAAATTGATCAAACTACTGGCCTCTCTCTCCAATGCAATCCACGGTTGAACGGACGCATCGTCACCAGCATACTGGGCTAGCTGCTTGCCAATCTGGATGTCAGCAATAATTTGCTCGGGGGTCTTCTGACTTGGAAGCGATCGCGTCATAAGAACTGTTGGCTCGTCGACGATAAGACGGTGCATCCATTGTTTTGCTCTTTCGAGGAGACGGTATCATAGGTAGCACGAAGCTTGTCGTCTGCTGTGGACCTAAAGCTACGACCGACGCCAATCCAACTTGACTGAAAAGGTTGCTTCGTGTTTGATGGCAGGAATGCAAAACTAAGCGTAAATGGGTGAGTTTTGAGCAGGGCCGGGGAAGTTGGACTTCTTGGAGCTCACACGCAGTTACTTGTGTGGATTCGTTGCTTAGGAAGCACACGAACCCAAGTCTCTCAAACCGCATGCCAGTCTTGCCGTCATGGATTCCGTCGCTCGAAGCCGACGATGTGAAAATCTCCACTCGAGTCGCAACTTTCAACGGGTGCGACAGCAGATTCACCTGCTCGATTCGTGTTGGCAACCCGCGATTGACCCGAAACACAAGCTCCTGGGGAAACTCGCAGAACTTCTCCGACTCCCAAACTGTCAGCTGACCTCCTCCTGGCCGCGTCAGATTCGTCGCTCGTCATCGCTGGAGCAGAACACGAGCTCCAGGTGAGCGGCGGCCCTCTCCCCGCCGCTCATTTCTGCAGCACCTACTTGGTAGTCAGTTGGCCACCAGAAATACAACGGCAACAAAGTGATACACACTCCTCCTAAGAGTGCATGTCGTTGAAGTAGCATGCTGTATGCCGTTTGTCAGGTTCAGAATGCTGGTACGTGCAATGTAACGCACACAAATTCCAGAAGGGCCTCTCCCAATTGTCACATTTCACTACACGCACAGGTATCAAAGTTCACGCAGTTGAGATGCCGACGCTGAGCGACGAGGAGCAGGAGCTGATCCAGAAGGACCGCGAGGCCAACCCAGGCTGCTTCTACTCGACGGCGCTGTCGCAGTCCTGCAGGTCCATCAACGGCGACAGCAAGTGCGAGATCGTCAAGAAGATCTTCCGCCAGTGCCCCAACTCGCGCAAGGAGCTCATCTCGAACCGCAAGGAGATCACGGAGGACGAGCACGGGGGCGAGGCGGCGGCCGGCGACTTCTTCAACCGCGAGAGGATGGACCCGCGCAAAGGGTGCGTCCGTAGATGGCGATTGGGTGGCAATGGGGTGGTGGTTATCTGACGTTGTTGGAATTGGGGTTTGGCGCAGAGGTGACCACGAATTCGGCACATTTTTCCAGCAACGGTGAGTGATTTGGGTCAATTTAGTGGTGAAATGAGGATCCTGAACTTGTTTTTTGCTGTTTTTTGGGATGTGAACGCAGAGGTGACGACTTTGAGGCCCAGATGAGTCCATTCGACTTCCTCCGACAGGAAATGCTGCGTCCTTTTGAAGGTTCGGGGTGTGACAGTTTGGGCTACTAAGCAGAAAGTGCTTACCATTATTGGTGCTGGCTGGTGTTGCGCAGACTTTTTCGGTGGAGGGATGCTGGGTCGCGGCGATTTTAACCCGTTTGAAGGACTGGAAGGCGACTTTGAGCGGATGCCGGTGCGTCCACCGTCGCCGACGCCCCACCGACCATCGGGACAGACTCCGTCAAACCCTCCGCACTATTCGTTCCAGCCGTCGCAGGGCAAAGGGTCGAATGGTAGGGGATTCGTGTGTTGCTGACAACTTGCCGCGTTGTTTCTCACATGCTTGGTGTCGTTCCGCAGACGCCAACGCGAAAGCACGCGCACAAGGCAAGAGCGACATGTTCGCAGACTACTCGGGCCGTGTGGATGAAGTGTAGGGGAAACCTGGATCGTATAGCGTGGGTGTAGGTAGGGCAGACATCCTCCTCGAGGACAATGTGCGACCTTGGAAAGCCATGATGTATTATGCTGGCGGAGCTTTCTCGCCTTAGACTCGAGTGATTGGGCGCCTGAGTTGAAGCTTTGGTAGGGTAGTAGCCTATTTGTTGAATAGACTGCCATTTTGTTAGTAAATACAGCAAAGGAGAAGTGGTCTTTCCGAGTGGACCAGTTGACGGCTACAAAAAAGTCTTGCAGTCTCGCGGAATCCAAATTGAGACCGCGGATTATTTTAGAGCAGGAAGCAAAGTGTTCAGGCACAAACTCTTCTTCGTTCAGCATATTCAAAATCGAGTTAGGGAAAAATGGCTGAGAACTTGGGCAAAGACATACCTGACGGCATTCAGAGGGCCACCGAAGAATCAAACGAGCAGACTTCTCGAGATACGCTCCTAGATGAATTCCGTGGAAGTCAGCGACAGCGCCCGAACTCCGGGGTCGTGACCAAGACTTTCGCTACTCCTGGTTTTCTTGAATGCGATTGTGTAGCTGCTACCAAGCGAGGTCGCTACAACGAAATTGTTTGTGGGGCACACAAACTGACACTACGAAACTCGCGGCCTCATTTGGAGTCGATCGAGTTTTCCCAGAAAATTGCTTCACTTGCAGAACAGAACTCACCATTGTCCAAGTCGCAGGGAATCCTACCTTCATCAAGGCATTCCGAACTTGCTGCACCGGGTGAAGAGCTCGACTCTGTCCTACTGAGAGCATCAAAGAGCACCAGCTCTTTGCGACAGCAGCACAACTTCACCAGTGAACCGAGCATTTCCTTGTTGCCAACACTATACACCAAGACCACTGCACAGCGCACAGAAAGTGGCACACCAGAAAATCCTAGTGGCCGCAATTCCTTCTCGCTATCTTCGCTGATGCTTGATGCACCAACGACACTTCCTCTACAGGAGGCCCAGAAGATGCTTGAGCTGTACAACAAAATTATCCGATTGAACACGGAAACTCAAAAGAACATGGCTATAATGTACACGCGGCGATCCACTCTGTTGGCAGCAATGGGCAAGTATTCGGCGTCATTGCAGGACGCTGAGCAGGTTGTCACCCTGGACCCGAAGTCAACCGTAGTACGTCACATATTTCCTGCTGATACCAATGCACGTACACTAACTTACTTGTCTGGGATGATCTTGAATGCTGCAGGGATATTATCGCAAAGGTTGTGCGCTGTGTGGACTTGGCCGATTTGCAGAGGCAAGCCGAGCCTTTCAGCAGGGCCTAGCGTTCGATGTCAATTGCCGATACCTCCATCATGGACTTCAGTTAGCACTCAATTATTCGCGTTACATTTACTAACCACGGAAAGAAAGATGCGCTCCATGTTAAACTTTTTTTCACATTCTGTACGACACACTTACTTGCATGTGTAGGCTAATGAATCCTCGATGATCTCAAGCTTCAATTTGCAAGTACATAAAGACTCGATCCAGCTGGCGTTGCAAGAACTTACGAAGACGAAGTACCGGTCTGCGTGACATCCTGGACATCGTCGCCGCTGGACACTTCGGTCTCGGACCCCGACGAAGCTGGTTGAGAGCCTTGGTCTTCAGTGCCGCTGTCCATCCCCGAAGCCTCGGTCTCGGACGAATCACCACTCGAAGAGGGGGTTGTAGGTTCAGTGTTATCGGATCCCCCCGTCGAGGACACTGGCATTTCTTCGGAACTCGATCCCCGAAGACTGTAGCCTGTTCCTGGAGGTGGTCCACCGCTGCCAACGCCACTCGGCATTCCCCAGCCTTCACCGCCACCTGGCGGCGTCCACCCGCCCGCCTTTGATCCGCTGCAGTCCACACCTAAAGGCTCCGAAGCTTGACTGCCGCCCGATCCTGGATGCTGAGGCCAACCTTCACCTTGACCCTGACCTCCATGTCCTGGGGGCGCCCAACCTGCACCGGATCCAGGCGGTTGTTGGGGCCATCCTTGGCCAGGACCTCCCTTACCTGGGAATCCCCAACCTGCAGCTGATCCCGACGGTGGCTGGGGCCAACCTTGGCCAGGACCTCCCTTACCTGGGAATCCCCAACCTGCAGCTGATCCCGACGGTGGCTGGGGCCAACCTTGTCCAGGACCCCCCTTACCTGGGAATCCCCAACCTGCAGCTGATCCCGACGGTGGTTGGGGCCAACCTTGACCAAGACCTCCCTTACCTGGGAATCCCCAACCTGCAGCTGATCCCGACGGTGGCTGGGGCCAACCTTGTCCAGGACCCCCCTTACCTGGGAATCCCCAACCTGCAGCTGATCCCGACGGTGGCTGGGGCCAACCTTGTCCAGGACCCCCCTTACCTGGGAATCCCCAACCTGCAGCTGATCCCGACGGTGGTTGGGGCCATCCTTGACCAAGACCTCCCTTACCTGGGAATCCCCAACCTGCAGCAGACCCCGATGGTTGCTGGGGCCAACCTTGTCCAGGACCTCCCTTGCCCGGCGGAGCCCAGCCTGCAGCCGACCCCGGCACCTGAACACCAGTCGGGGGCGTCCATGAAGACGAAGAAGTGGGCATTCCAAAACCATTGCCCCCGGAAGTCGGATGTTGAGCTGTGCTTGGCATCACTTTTCCTGCCCTCTGCATAGCACCATTGTCGCCGCCGAAGTCGAACGCTGACGAGGACGTGACGGCCAACGCAGCCACGAGAAGTGCTTGGGAGACTGGACTTGGTCTCATCCTTGAATATTTGGAAGTGACTCCACAACAGAGGCCAGCTTTGCCAGCTCAGTCTTCCATCGCCGCACCATTGTCGACTTGTGCTGATCTCCCGTTTACGCCCGGTGCACCTCGTTTTCGGTAACCTATGGATAGCATTGACAATGCTTATTTTATGGCCGGCCACAAAGCGCATGATAAATCTTGGATGTTGAAAATCTTGGAATGTTGAACATGTTGAAGTCCTTTACATCGAACGAACAGCAAAAACATTGAATTGAACAGGAAAGCGCAACCAGAAGTTAGGGATCGTCACGACGCTTGACTCATCCGCCCACTACACTGTCCGGTCGGCGCACTTCTGTTCCATGCAATCTACTACAGCGCTATTTTAACGATACGTTGTAAGATTGGGCTCTACTGCAACATGTATTAATACATGGTGTTGTGTGGAGCCTCTCCGTTCTAAAATCCCTGCTGGGCCCGATGGAAATACTTTCCAGCTCTGGCGACGAATCCAATCAGAAAACCTTCAAGATTTCTTCAACCAAATGTACCGGTGGGTCATAACGAATAAATTCGGATTTAGGCTACATCACGACACAGAAGACCATGGCGGGTCATCACACCGATGTTCGTACACCTCCTGTATCGATGTCGGATCTGTACGAACCAGTCGCGTAGCAGTTGCGGATAAACGCCCTTGGTACTGTACCGCTCATCCACCACTGTTTTCAAGAATTCCACCTGTATATTCTTCAGCTTCTTTGGACTACTACAGTAGTAATACTTACTACATGTACAATTTGAGCGTTCACATTTTGATTTTGGGTGTTGACTTTGAGCATAACGCCGTACCATGGTGTATTATTTCAAAGCCTGTTAGGGACAGGCACATTACCGTCTAAGCAAGGTTACTCCAACTAATTTCTCGGTTACCCTTAGTCTATGACTGACCGTGAATCAGTTGAACTCCTAGTTCTTTTCAAACTATTCGAATCTGAAGTTCCAATAAGTCAGCGCAACTTGGTGGCATTGCTTTACAGTGTATGCTGTCCGTCATGGTGTGCTCTCCTAAGCTTATGACCCAAACCAAACTAAAACGTATTCATTAAATGAATACTTCGAAGTACGTTTTAGTTTGGTGAGAAATGCAAAGAAATGTTCTTCTTTGCATTTTTCACACGGGCCGGGATCCGCACAACTTTGATGATTTACCAGAATTTCCACTTTGATCTTGTACGTTTCTGTTTACGCTGCTGGTAGCGGGTTCTCACTCCAACCCCGCCCGGGGTACTCGGTTCACCAAACATTGTCCAGCGCAGATGATTATCTTCCTCCACTTCCTCAATCCAGAGTAGATCATAATCTAACGCGTCCTTAGCTGTGATCGCTCCCAGCACTGAGCACATGCCGCACTATTCTCTTAATACTCTTTGAGCTCGTATCGTTGCGTTCTCGAAGACCAACCAAAGTGGATGAAGGGTTTCTCCGATGCTGGTTGATAGGGATACAGCACCCTCAAGTGAAGGAGACGTGCTGCAGTTAGTTTGACCCCCATCAGAATCACCGCCATCAGTTCCCAACCCAGCCGCAGCAACTTGCTTCAAAACGGAGACAACCTTGACGTGCTCGTCGTCTAGATTTTGAGAAGAGTCACTTTCCATTTCTGGACAAGTTAGCAAGTGTGGCCGCGGTGGATCTTGCTCTACACCATCAAGGTCGCTCTGTACCCCATCTGAAGTAGTGCTACTGCTTTCATCAGCGAAGCCCCCAGACGACAACTCAGTGGAGCTGTTAGCAATCGCTACAGCAACAAAGCCTGCTTGTATCTCTTCGGTCTCACACGAACTGCGAGACAACTTAGGCCTCTTTGACAGTCGAGAGTTTCCGCCCGGAATGATGGATCCACTAGCATTTTGGTAGCGACCACCAGAGAGACTTACAGGAGCTACAGCTGCACTTCTTTCTCTCTTCTTCCCACTCACACGTCGTGTTTTTGTCGGGGGGCGAACCTCGTCGGTTGTGCACTTTGACCCCGCAACTACATGTAGGTCTGCAATATCATCTTCACTGTGTCTTTTCCTCTGCGCTTCCTCCGAAGAGATGCCTTTGGCTAGAGCAATTTTTGTTGTTCCATCCGATGTGCTATCCACAGCTGAATTTCCACCTAGGTTTGCTCTCTCACCGCTCTCAATCTCCGCCAGCACGTCCACCCTCCTCCTAACCACCCTAGGCGTTTTCAGCACCTTCCAGACTTGCAGGTTACCACGCCTGGTCGTCTGAGACTCTTGAACCAGCCGCATTGCACGCACCACCAAACCTCCATGCACCATATCATTCCCAAAGCAATATATCTCCTTCACATCCTCGCTAATAGGAGCGAGCCGCAGCCCAACTCGAAGCATCCTCCGCCACTCCCTCTCCGTCAGCACTTGGAATTCACCCACGAATCCCTCCGCAGTGGCTGGCCACACCGCCACACACGAATCTCCTCCATCCGTTCTCGCCAGCGCGTCTGCCACCGCCTCGAAAGCCCTTCCCAACGTCGACGCATCCTCCATCCACTCGACAATGATAATGCAGGCAGTTACACTTCAACTGACTGACCATCACTCTGACTCGGAATTAAGCGAGGATCTTTCTGGCGGGAAAAAACAGCCAATCCAAGCCGCGCTTTGGCGCCACAATTCCGCAACGGTAAAGTGCGGGGTATCAATCAACGAGCCTCGGCGGTTTCGGTGCATGGAGTCCCCGCAGCGTGCGTCGGACAAGTCCGGGCTCTCAGATGTGTCGTTCCCGCGGCCGGACAGCCCGCTGCTGCGCCAGAGCGACAGCTTCGCCGAGTCGCAGCAGTGCA
>JAIKVD010001144.1:0-12018 GCA_024679075.1 Phytophthora uliginosa | reverse complement strand
TACGATGGCGTTTCCGAGGAAGAAGCTGAATAGAGCGAAGGTGAGACCGCCGACGTCACCGACACATCGAAGCACAAGCCGGCTGACACCGCTGATGTCGACTCCGACGCCGTGGTCTCCGGCAAGAGCGAGAGCGACATGACCGACGCCGACGACGCGAAGGCCATCGGAGAGAGTCAAGGTCGACTCGGACGCTATCAACTGAGAAGAGACCGACGATGAGCAAGCAACCATCCGACTCTGATGAAAACGCTGGCAATGCACCCCACGCGAATGCACAGCGGTGCGCTTGGAGCAATGTGTGAGAAAGCCGGACGACATTTACCCGCGCACGACTTCTGCATGCACGCGGCCACCGTGGTCGAGCCGATCCGCTGTCAACGATCAAACCGGAAAAACACCCCGTGCCAGGACTTCTCGAAGCGAGCATATGCCACAAGCTCTTTCGAGTATGGCAAGTCCTGATGTCAGACCTATTAGTCTCAGAACAGTTGCCTTGCGTGAGAAACGCCGTAACACGACTCGAGCACTTGCCCAGCAGGGAGGCTAAGCCCCATTACCAGCTAGAAAGCTGACGTGTCTACCGAGCAGCAATGCTGCCTCGCGATCGGGCTGTTTGCCAATGATACCAGGAAGCATGAAGCCCTGATCTCGCACTACGCAAAAGTGATGTTGCCACTGGCCGAAAACCCGAGCTAAACGTGCTGTAAGCCGATCTATTGGCAAGCCGACGTCTCTCACATTGTATATGCATCAGTGCAAGTCAACGGCGCGTGTGCAAGAAGCGCACTCACGCGTCGCTCAAATCGCACGACAATAATGTAAACGCCCGAATCGGGAACCGTGTAACATGCATGAAGAACGCGGACTCAGGTTCTCTCCGAAGAGAGTTGTTCTTGACAAAAGTCTCGTTACTGGGCTAAATGAAAAGCACGGATACGCTTATGTCTTCCAACTTAACGGCATACATGGTAACTACGCATCTGCCTAATACTAAGACATGCACGAACATCGCCTCTGTCTGATACATTGCCGAGCACGATACTCCTCAGTAATTTGACGGAAAAGCCTTTACGATCTTTTTTTTCTCAAATCCGACAAGTATGTACTACGCCTCGGTATGACATTACTCAGTGTGGGAAGATCGCCAAGCGCTAGCGTGCAAAACGGACATCCCTTACCAAGCTACCGCTGCTGTCACGTACTACCGGCGCATGCTTAAGTGGAGGACGCAATACCCACTATACCAGCCACTGAGCTGATGAGCCGAGCAATGGGGCATGCAGGCCACGACGCCGAGCTGTAGGACCACGCCAGTCGCGCTGCTGAGACGCCGGCCACAGGACTAGCTGCTGAACACTGTAAGACCGCCCAGGAGGCAGGCAAGGTTCCATGCATGTACATATACCAGCTTGCAAGCTGAAGAGCAGTGTAAGCAACCAAGTTGCTATTACGTCGTGCTATCAATAGAAAGCAAAAGCCCTGAAAGAAAGTCTCTGTCGTACGAATACTCTGTAAGACCCGAACGGGCGTGACACTACTTCTAGTACCAATTTACTAGCGTGAGCAACAGAGCCGCAAACTTCCAGGCAGTATTCCGCCTCTTACACACAGAAGAATACCTGTGAACCGTGCATGCTTCACGAAGAAAGCAGGCTCAGGATTTTTTCTCCTCATGAGTTTTTTTTTTGTTCCTTGAAATTTACGCCTTGCTAAAAGCACGATCAGTTCGCTTAACTCAACAATAAAATGCACGAAACCTTCGCATTCTTTAACAAATTTCATGAAATGGCACGGAAACTTCGCCTTCTGCAATGTTAATAAGAACGAATAAGTTCGCTTCATAAGAACAATACGGCAAGCAACTAAAAGCCTCTGCTAAACGTAGTACATGCACGAAATCTGCGCATATAGCTACTCGACAAGCACGAGCACAACGCTACTGTCTTAACTTAAGTAACCTCGTACGCCCTCACAGTCATGAACGGCATGCACGAATGATACTAACACCATACGTTACCCATTAAAATAAATAAGAAGCATGAATTTAAGCGCTTCTATCTATGACTCATACGTTTTCCATGAAAATTACGACAAGTGTAAATCACCTCTGTCTCTGATGAGCATGTACAGCACGCACACTAAGTCTCTGTCTATTACAGGCTAGACATCGTTGATGTTTCAAACCAACTTGTCATTGTACTTACTTGTATGCAGATGCGCAAGTTGCAAGGGAAGCTACGACTAAAAAATCGCCTAAAGAAGTTTTAGTGTTCGTTTATTGCGATCATTAAACGAGGTGTAGCGCAAGACAGGGTTATATCTCACAAAACCTGGCGAAGTGAGGTCTTGCTTGAGAGAACCAAAAGACTTGCCCCACGCGTCTTTCTTAAGGCTCCAAAGCGACAGTGGACTCTTTCCAGGAGCAACAGCGGTTCCTCGACAAGTATCAGTGATACTGGTCCGAAATGATCTAATCTCGGCAGGGTTACTGTTGTTGACCCGGCATGCGCCTTGATTTCGCAATGTTCATGCTGTTTCGCGCACCCTCCAGCTATTCGGTGCAAAACGTCGATGCTTTTTTTGTCTCATACATATAATCCAATATTTTCGTGATGTTGCCGTTGACATGTACGAACTCGCTAAAAACAACACGACGCGATGTGTATTCTAACCCTACTATTTTGTCTAGTACATGAAAAGGTATTTTTAAGATCGTGTTGGCCAAGTACTACAGCAATACATTTTCTCATTAGTCAACAACAGCTAGCAATGACACGCTTGCTCGACTCGAAGGAAGTTCAGCGTCCCAGTGTTGCCTCAATGCCAGTGTCTTCACGAGCATCATTGTGGAATCGACTGGAGAAGAGATGGGGTCAACTCCAAGTCGGACATCAGGGATCCTACTCCATCGAGAGGCTCGAGCTCCTGCACGAATACTGCCAAACGACCTCGTTCACAAGAGTAATCTTGGTTTGCCTCCTTACTCCTCTGCCTGCGCTGCTAGTAGCGGTTTTGCTGGAATGTGCTGGAATCCCTCCCGCTCAGACCTCCCTCCGATGGGTGGGGTGCGAATTGGATGTTCTGGATTCGACATAGCCTGGTGGTATTTGTCATCTTCGCGGCTGGGAATGGGCAAATGGATCTTTACGTTCCGGAGAATAATATCTCCGTACGCCAGCAGTTGACCTTAGCTCTGTGCGTTTTTGTTGTGCAGATGGGGACTTACATTGCCGAAGCAGTAGTTTTGGGATTCCCCGTGCCGTTCATGTGGCAGTTTGGAGTTTTTACGCTCGGGATTTACGTCTCAATACTGACACGGCTCATATATGGCCCAGCCTTTTTCGCCAAAGGTTCAATTCTCCAGCGGCAATACAAAAACTTTCAGGATACCATCTTCATGAACTTGATAGTGACCGGAGTGTACCCGTTCTGCAGAGTTTTATATGAACGTTTGCCCCAAGCGTACCATGGTGTTGTGGTTATTATGCTGATGATCTGGAAATATGCCGCGAAGGGTTTTACAGTGCGCATGACCCGTCCGGTGGAAGACTTCATCCCGGAGCTCGTGGCGTTTTCAGTTGATTTTTTCGGATCGCTTTTCATTTCGGTCTGTATGTCTTCCTCCAACTCTTTTTACCTGACGGCTCTGTTCATTGGAGTAGATGTCGTTCACTTACTGGTCAAGTTCCGCGAGATTTCGTCACATGAAAAAAAGATCCTCCAACTGCTGCACAATCGACGCCAAACTGAGCACACGAATTCTTCTCAGTTATCTCAAGACTCGGACCTGGTGACGATGATTGTTCGCGCGGTTCAAGACCCCAAAACGTATCGTCTGGGGTCGTTGGACGGAGTGCGGATATGGGCGGACCCTCCGCACCTTATCTCCGAGCAGGCGTACACACACTTGCGAGGCCTAGAGGCATCGGGCAAGTTTGATCCAAGGATCCAGTCTACCACCACAAGAACGGTATTTGCTGTTGCATCTCGCCGTCGCTTTTCGTCCTGGACGGTTCGACGCACTTCGGTTGTGCCGATTCATATCGTCCCTACTCCGACGCATACCCTAAATTCCAACGGAACAAAAGGTACTGAAAGCTTGCGGCAAAATACCCAATCTGGGTATTTGGTACTGAACGGGTTACAGCTCCTGTTCGACTTCGAGTACCTAATGCTGGTTGAGTACATCGAATGCGTCGTGCCGTTCGTCTACCTGGCGTACAAATCCGTGCTCGAGCAATTGCCGAATGTAGTATACCACCCTGGTGGTGTGGGGAAATGGGGAACAACCGCAGTGACCAATTTGCTCGCGTTTGCTGTTCTGGAGGTTGGATCGCTCGTTCTTGTGCATGTTTTCTTGCGGCACAAGTTTGCGTTCTCGCCGCTGCACCAGCTCGCGTTCGTGCTGGAGACGCAGTTTCACACAATACAGGCTACGCTATTTTCTCTCATGCTCTTCACTCTCCAGTACCAACTCGCACATCTAGGTTCGTAGCCCCCCCCCCCCCTCCTTTCCATAAAGAATTATACAATTACAGCTAACTATCTACCATGTTCTGCAGGAGTCGACTTTTCGTTTCGTTTCGAGTGGCTTCGACGATAACAGCCATGCTCTTACCACGGCATGGTTGCCGTAGGTATCTAGAAGACAAATATATATCCACTTTCATTGTCCCTTGTGGTCAGCAATTCTTGCTGGTGGCCCCAGTCGTTTGTGCCGCTTTGACATACTGCCCAGCGATTCTCTGTGTCGAGTGAATTGAGAGACCTGCACCAACCACTTCGGCCTCTCTTTTTTGTTGTTGCTTTTACCAATTTCTACCTTTCTCTATCCTATCTTACATGTACTTAGATTTAACGTAGGAAACAAATATCAAACTCGATCCGGTCATTTATTACAGTGGTGCTCCATGTATCTTGAAAAAAGGCTACCCGATCCAACCAACCTACAGGTGGGGAAGGGGCTAAATATATTAACGGTAAGACGAAATTATGTGCCTCAAAAGCAACTTGTACGGTTCTGGTCAGGTAAGGAAGGTGCTTCTGGAATATTTTAAGCCTCGCAGGACGAAGCCAGTCATGCGCGTGTATTGTGTCCATTATTTTTTGGCAAGAATTCATGGAGGAAGTCCCGCACGAGCTGAGCCAAGCAGAACGACTGTCTCCTTCAACTCCTGAATCTCCTAGTACATCGCCCTGGGAGCAGCTTCAGCAGACCTGGAGCGAAAGTCAAGTTGGGCACCAGGGCTCGTACTCCATCGAGCGTCTCGAGCTTCTACAAGACTATTGCAAACGCACGTCGGTCACAAGAGCCATTTTGGTTTGCCTTCTCACTCCAGTTCCCACGCTGCTAGTAGCGGTGCTGCTTGAGTGTCTGCCACTACGCTCCCCAGCAGAAGGGTGGAGTGCCAACTGGATGTTCTGGGTTCGACTCAGCCTGACGGAGTTCGTTATTATCGGGGTCGGCTCTTGGCAGTTAAATCTCTTTGTTCCAGGTCATAAGTTCTCACTTTGCCAGCAATTCAGCTTAACTTTGGCGATATGCCTTGTCCAGATGGGGACGTTCACATTGGAAGCAGTCGTTGTGGGTTTCCCGGTGCCGTTCATGTGGCAGTTTGCGACTGCAACGTTGGGCATTTACATCCCAGTTCTCACCCGACTCATTTATGGTCCAGCCCTTTTCATTAAAGGCTCAAGACTTCAGCAACACTTCACAAACTTTCAGAAGACCGTCCTCATGAACTTGACAGTGACTGGAATATTCCCCTTCTGCAGAGTCTTGTATGATCTGCTGCCTCCTGGATACCGAGGAGTAGTAGTTATCATACTACCGATCTGGAAGTTTGGCGCAAGATCGTTTGCCGTGCGCATGTCTCGCCAGGTGGAGGACTTTATTCCGGAACTAGTGGCATTCTCGGTCGACTTTTTCAGCTCGCTTTTCATCTCGGTCTGCATGTCGACCTCGGGGTCTTTTCACCTGACCGCTCTGTTCGTCGCGATAGATCTGGTGCATATACTCATCAAGTTCCGCGGGGTCTGCTCACAGGAGAGGATTCTACTTCGCATTCTTCAAGACCAAGAGGACTCTGGAATCAAGCCCAAAGAAGTATCTAGAAAAATCGGCTCTATAGAGCTGATAACCATGGTTGTGGAGGTGATTCGAGATCCCAACGTGACATCACTGAAGCGTATACGGTTACGAGCAAACCCTCCGCACATTATCTCTGAGCAATTGAGCGAAGTTTTGCAAACACTAGAGGCATCCGGCAAGTTTGGTGCAAGGAACATGTCTGTGACCACAACGGTGGGTTTTTCTGACACGCCAAGTCATCGATTAACGTGCTGGATGTTTCAACGCGCTTCGGTTGTGCCGGCGCATATCATTCCTGCATCAGCGCAGGAACTAACTACCGGAGACCACAACTTTCGAGACGAAAGCTCCGGTCAATTGGCTTTGCACGGCTTACAGCTCCTGTTCCACTGCGAGTACCTGGTGCTGGTTGAGTACATCGAGTGCGTCGTGCCGTTCGTCTACCTGGCGTACAAATCCGTGCTCGAACAACTGCCGAATGTAGTATACTACCCTTGTGGCGTGGGGGGATGGGGAACGGCCGCAGTGACCAACTTGCTCGTGTTTGCTGTTCTGGAGGTCGGACCGCTCGTTCTTGTCCACGTTTTCTTGCGGCACAAGTTTGCATTCTCGCCGCTGCACCAGCTCGCGTTCGTGCTGGAGACGCAGTTTTATGCTGTGCAAACAACGCTATTTACACTCATGATTTTTGTTCTTCATTACCAACTCGCGCATCTAGGTCGGTATTCCCTTCCACTATTTTACTATTCTAGCATTATCAAGTTTTAACTTACCCGCCACCTTGTTTTGCAGGGGTTGACTTTACCTTTCGCTTCGAGTGGCTTCGATCCTAGTAGCTGGTGCCTATCTCGCTCGAAGTACGAGCTACATACTGATCGAAAACAAACACAAATACATGTACATGCGCTAACCAACATCTCCCTATTGCGACTTTTTTTGTTGAGTGAATCACACAAACTCTACAGTAGAAGGAGAAACCTCCCATGTTTACTACCAGCACCACTCCAATCCATCGTTCACGCTCCACGTTGAATACGGAAATATCTAGGCAACACAGCAGCACGGCTGTCGCTTCAGCTGTGCACGTCCCCAGCTGAAACTTCTCAAGTTGCGATGAACAACCCACTAAATGGGTAATTGTGTTGCGGGAGAAATAGATCGATATGGCAGCTTCCAGCGCCGCTAATCAAGAATGTCATCAGACCCACACGAATCCAGAACACCCGGGACGCTTAGCTTCGTTCGAGTCACACTAGTCGTCCATTATGGATTAATGAGCTCATATATATTGCTGCAGAACATGCCCAAACACTTGCCTGTGAAGCTGAATTGAGGGTTAAAATTATTCTTGGATGGAGCATTTTCATGTGTTGTTTCGAGCGAGCTCTCAGCAATCCAGTCGAAGTACTGTATCGTATATGCGATGTTGATCGTGCTCAGGATATCGCATGCGAAATTGATAAAATTTATTGAGGCGATTGGGTGGCAAGGGTTCTTTTGACGACCAAAAGGTTAGCGGTGATCCAAGCTAATAGCTACTGAGTGATCTGTTCGTATTTCTATGTAATGGGCGCTATGCGGCGTGTGTGATGGGTTTTCACTTGCTGCTGACTTGACCGATATACAGCAAGAAAGCAAGGCAAGTCTCGGTCATCCGAAGCTACTGCCGTACTCGTCAGCGTCGTGAATCGTGCGAATTTTGTCTGGACATGCGCCGCATGGAATGCATTCTTCAGCGGAAAGTAATGCGTGATCACGAAGCGACTGGTGCTCGACCAAAGTCGCCGTCGCATTCAGTATTTGATGCCAAATACGGATACGACTCCCTGCGTTCCAAATGACCTTTATTGATCCTACCATTGCAACAGGCAAACAAGAACAAGGTACTTGAATACAAGTTGCGCCTCAGGCATTCAATAGACTGCGAAAATACTAGCACACACTTTGGGAGCGGAGTGAATTGAAAGGATGAGTCGGCCCGTGTTCACACGACTTCGCGTGCCTTACTAGACTCTAGTACACAATAGCCCGTGAGATGTCACGTTAGAGAACTCAATATTCATAATATTCTTCATCCAAGATGTACCCACCCTGATCTACTCAAGAACGTGGCCCCATATTTAACGAGTCTGTATCAAACGCACTGCTTGACCCGGTAGTTGGTCAGTTTGCAGGTACTTGAGGACTTTCCTGGCGATCAGCGCGTTGTTGGCGGTGTTTGTTGCGTCGGAGACGCGTGCGGCGCTGGAAATCTTGGTCCTGGAAGTCGACGCTCGAGCCCATCCGAGCGAATCTTTCGGGCCTGAACGCACTCATCGAAGCTCTTGTCCGATTCTGCGAGCTAGAAGTATGAGGAACCAACTCAGCGTCTTGCTGCGCCATGAACCGTGTCTGAAACGAGACGTGGGGCTTTCCGAGCACCTCGGTCAACACTCATTCGGGTGCCAAACCTCACAGCAGCTCGCAAACACCAGCACTCCATAACTATCGGTGATCCGAGAGGTCATCACTGCGTTGAAAGCAATGCGTGCAGGGAAAGATTGCGGGGGTTGAGGTATCCTTCCAACCGATGAGCTATCTGGGCTATGGTGATACATGTAGTCGAGACACAGCGTGTTTTGTCGCCAGGTCTTCGGTCGAGACAGCACGAGCCTCCAGCAGCTACACCCGCGTTACCATGCTAGTACATGGAATTTTAACAATAGGAAACAGGTAACTCGCAGCTCTGGCATTTTTCTTGAGATCCGTGTCGTTGTGTCTTGTCATGGGCGACTACAAGCCGCTTTAGGTGTAGGATACACCGCACCACACATGTTGCGGCTTGTTGCTGGGTTAAGCATGGGTCATCAACACGCTAAAATTGGCATCAACTCTGGGACTGAAAACACATTCGCGTGGACACGCGTTACCAAGACGGAAGTGCCCCCCCCCCCCCCCCCTGCTAACTTTGGATTGAAATAGGTCGGTCGAAGTTCTGAGCAGGAATTGACACAATCACCGTCTATTTCCAAGCAGATTTCGCTTGGGGGGGGGGCTGCAGTTGTCGGTTCTTGTCCGACAGAGGTCCTCCAGTCGTCGAAAGCTTGTCACACACTGGAAAAGGACGGGCTCAGTCCACGTGGTTCGCTTTGTCGACCACAATACACTGCACGCCAACCATGAACTGGTCTCCGTTGCAGCACATGAAGGAGTGGATCGAGCATCTGCACGAGCTCAAGACCGAGCACCAATACCTCGGACGATACTCCATCGAGAAACTCTGCGCTTTCCACGAGTATCAGCAGAAAACGAGCGTCTACCGCGTGGTGGCCGTCATCGTGTTCACTCCGTTGCCGACGATACTGTCGTTGTGGGGTCTCGACTGTCTGCCGTTGAGAGACCCGCGCGGCGGGGCAAAGCATCACGCCACGACTTTCCTCCGCTCGATGCTCTCTCACGCTATCATGACGTTCATGTTCCTCTTGGCCGGCAAACAAGCACTGGGACTCACCGACAAGAACTCCAACTACACTCACAAGAAGGCGGCCACGATTGCGCTGTGTGTGGCTGTTTGCCTCGAGATTTACTGCGTTATTTGGGCGTTCGCGTGGCGCTTTCCCACTCCGTTTCGGGAGTTCACAGGCGTGACGCCCTGGGGGATGTTGACGGTGGCGTTTAACTACCTTTTCGCCAAGAAGGATTTCGCCCGCGTAGTCGGCCGTCTCAAGCGGTACATTCCAGTCGTCGGAACTCAGTTGGTGCTCTTCTACTTCCTGCTGTTCCTCTCTGTGGGGTTTGCCGCAGTGCCGCTGTATGGCCAGATCGGGATGATCTTGATCTTCCCTGTCATCAAGCTCACGATCAAGCGAGCTCTGTGGAAATACGCACGCAACTTGGACGACATCAGCGCCGACGTCACCATTTGCATGGTCGAGATCTCGGGCTCACTCTACCAAACGGTCTGCATGCAGTACGTGCAGAACAACATCTTGGCGTTGGCCATCATGGCCATGGACTTCGTGCAAGCGGCGTTCGAGGCCAGGACGTTCATGCATCAGGACTATATGGGCGACTCCCAGAACACGCTGCAGACAGCCATCAAGATCGTCGAGAGCGCGCTCTTCACGGGCACCGTGGAAAAAAGCATCGAGTCCTCAGGTGGCGAGGACGCCTCCGCTCGAAGTTTGCACAGCACGTCTGCAGCTCCTTCCAACACGGTCAAGTCAGTCAGCGCCGGCCCACCGAAAGTCCGTCCGGTCATCAAGAAGGACAAGTCCGCGCAACGAGACATGTCCTTCGAGGTCGATCCAGTCCGCGAGTCGTTCAAGGACGTCTTGGCCAGGCTGCTGAGGAATGGCAGGTCCTGGACCCGTAAAAGACGCCGTCGTCGTGAGCAGCGATACTCAGCGAATGACGAGAACGACGACCAAACAGACAAGAAAACCAAAAACAACATCAAGCGGAGGGGGTCAGGGGGCAAAGGCAAAGCCAAAGGCAAAGACAAAGACAAAGCTACACCTCGACGCAAGGTGACCCGCCGCAAGAGCGTCGAGAGCCCCAAAGGAATGGCACATGGTGGAGTGAACATTCCGCGAGAGGTGGCGACCTCCGTGTACATCAACGCGAGGGTGATCCGCAAAGAAAAAGATCGTCGCCTGCTCGACTTCGGACGAGTGCGCACAGATCAGCAGAACCTTGCTAGCGCTCGGCTGCAGTCTGAGCTTCCGATAGCTCCTCTTACGAAATTTATTCTGTCGGAGCTTGCCACGGCTCCTCCTACGACCTATATCCCTCCCACCCAGCGGGACACAACTGGCTTAACGCACCGCGGGTCCATAGGAGAGACCAACCGCATTTCCACGGAGTCTCAAAGCCAGCGAGGGTCAATCTCGCAGCCTCATCGTGGCTCAATCACCGACACGCAGCTCGTCGACGTCGGCGAGGGGCTGACCGCTAGGCCGATAATTCGTCGCAAGAGCTCGACCAACTCGCAGCTACTCAAGAGAACTTCAAGCCGATCGGTCGTGCCTGGACTTGGGCGACGGTCGAGTCAAACAGGCAGCACCGCACTGTCCGACGCATTGACACCGCGGACTAGTCGACTTGCCACGGACACCGACGATGGCCTCTTTGGCCTCCGCGGCATCGAAATGCGCGGCGTGGACGGCATCGCGATCGATGACATCGTGATCAAGCGCAGGGACCAGGCTCGGATTCTCGAGCAGACCCTGCAGCTTCTGTTCTCCGCAGAGGTGCTGCTCTTCGTCGAGTACATGGAGGTCTTCCTGCCGCTGCTTTATGCCGCGTGCATCGGTGGGCTCTGGCACCTCCCGAACGCCAAGTACAGCGTCGTGCTCATGAACATGTCGTACAACAGCATGGTGCTCGAAGTCGGCACGTCGCTGCTGTTCGCCATGCTGGAGCTGGTGTCGTTCACGTCCGTGTACTTCTTCATCAAGAAGCGCTACGGAATCTCGGCGCTGTACCAACTCGCTTTCCTGCTGGAGACGTACGCGATGACGCTGCAGGGTAAATTGATTGGGTGCTTTATCACGCTCCTGAACTCGTCCACACTGCACCAGGGCATCGACATCACGTTCAAGTTCGACATGGATGCACTGCTCAAGACCCCGAATCCATCACAACGTAGCCAAGTACTCAAGTAAGTTATTAAGTAATTTTCTCATTTCGAAGGGCCCTCAATTTTAGTCAACGAATTTAAGTTTTATTGAAGTGAGAGCATTTTGAGTCTTTTCGTGCCAAAAAAGACCCACCCAATTTGGGTGCTGAAGAAAACTATACTGACATATAACAGCTACGTATCAGTTTGTGTTTCAATCCCAAACTCCCTCTTAGCAGAACCTCTCCCTGTCCAAGAACACGTCCCGCAATCCAGCTCATTGAAGAAGAAGAGCCGCAGCCTCAATGACCCTCGACCCGCGCTG
>JAIKVD010001143.1:0-12481 GCA_024679075.1 Phytophthora uliginosa | reverse complement strand
GAGAACGTGGAGGGGGTGGAGCAGCAGATGACGCTGGACGCGGCCGAGGTGCTGGCGCAGAGCCCCGTGATGGCGGATCTGGAGGGGAGGGGCCCCACTGCGTTCCCCTGCGAGGGGGATCTGGACGTCCCGGCCGTGGAGGTGATGGGCACGTCGTCGGACAAGATGACGTGGAGCTGCTGGTTCAAGCTGGGCATGTTCTACGAGGTGGGGCTCGTCTACATGTGCACGAGGCTCGTGGTGAACGTCACGCAGGTCTTCATCTCGTTCTACCTCATCGTGACGCTCGACATGTCGGCCTCGTCCATCGCGATCGTGCCGCTGCTCGTGTATCTGTCCGGCTTCTTGGCCACCTTCTTCCTGCGGTACTTGAACGAGTCGCTGGGACGGACCGGATCGTTCGCGCTAGGAGTGGCGCTGATTGTCGCGGCGCTGGCGCTGTCGTACTTCCTCACACCGGAGACGGCGACGTGGGTGTACCCGTTCTCGGTCATCTTGGGCATGGGCAACTCCATCATCATGGTCACGTCGGTGTGCTTGACGGGGGATCTGGTCGGCAACAACGTTGAGAGCGGCGCCTTCGTCTACGGCGCCATGAGCTTCACGGACAAGATCTCGAACGGCATCGCCATCCTCTTCATCCAGAACACGCGCCAGACGCTGCAGGATCTGCCGGAGCAGGACGGCGAGTTCCTCCGACAAGTGTACTGCGTTCTGCCTTCCCTTGCTGCGCTCGTCGGACTGTGCACAGTCATGTTCATGACGCACTGCAGCGGCTCCAGCGACAGGAGGCGACGCAAAGTGGAAAGTGCATCCAGCAGCACTGCTGATGAAACCGAGATCCTCCTTATGAACGACGAGCCCAAGTCCACCGGGTATGGGTCGATCTAAACTCTTCGGCTGCTCGTTTGAA
This sequence comes from Phytophthora uliginosa, assembly GCA_024679075.1. Lineage (NCBI taxonomy): Eukaryota > Oomycota > Peronosporomycetes > Peronosporales > Peronosporaceae > Phytophthora > Phytophthora uliginosa. The sequence continues at coordinate 11,568 of JAIKVD010001143.1, read as the reverse complement.
AAACTCGTCCCAGCTACCAGGTTCGCGTCCATAAAGACCGACGGGCTCCGCTAGAAGATCACGATAGCGCAGCTTCTCGCCTCGCGAGTCCTGTGGATTGCTGCTATGCAGATTATGTAATGACATTTATCGATTTCATTTAACGGCTTCGCTCACCTCAAACCAAGGTATTTTTTTCCTATTGAGAGGTACAGCGGAAGACTCGAGCATGCCTCGAGAGAATCGTGGCACAGTACTTTACTGTAGTCATGTGTTGTTTGAATGCTGGACCGAGGCGCAGTTAGAATGAATGATCCGGTCATCAGCCGAAATGCCGCAGTTTCTTTAGCGATCACTGGACGCGACCGAAGTGACGAACGTGTCTAGCCGACCCGCTGGACATAGCTACATTGGAGCCGCCCAAAGTGCGTCGATCTAGGGCTCTGCTGCGCTAGGATATACTTCAGTCATACAATCGTCCCGTCAACCTCCGCACAACTAGTTTCGAGCTAGAGACAAACACAGACTTCTGAGCATTTCGAAAGCGAAGACAACATTGGAACACGCCAGCCGCACACGAAAACTTGGCATGATTGAAGGCGTTCAGCGTGTACTATTGGTCGTGTTGGCGCGAGGTGGAGCGATGGCTGGGTCGTTTGGATGATGCACATTAGTAGCGGAGTGTCTAGGTTGCGGATGCGGTTGTAAAACTTGTCAACAAATGCCATTCAGCACCTTAAGTGTCCTGCCTGGTGCATGTTTGCCTCGGTCATGACCGGACTGGCGATGAGTTCACCCACAAACCCGCCCACTCGTGCACTCGCATCGCACGCAAATTAAAAGCCCCACCGCCATTTCTGATCTCGCTTTCAGATCCGATTCACTACAACGCAACGGGAGCGCATGGACACGTTTCGCTGCTAGGGCCTTTGTAGCATTCTAACGCGAACTATCAAGGCGACCCGGCGTGCTATAACGCCTGCTTAGTTCTACGGGAAAGCTGCATACAGCCAAAGCTGGCGACGATAGCTAGCAAAAAGTAAAGTGAATGTCCGTGCTCAATCGTCTTCAACACTTGGGTCGCATTGCGAAACAGGTCCCTCCTTGAAGCTGTCTTTGCGTCAGCACCTTCGGTCGAGCTCAGCAAGACCTCATTTCCGAATTGGAGCTGCTCCAGCACATTCCCCCACTAGCCCGAAGAAGCATCGAACTCACCTCCCACGGCCATGGAGAATATCAGAAATACTCGCAACACTGATGAAGGCACGATTTGTCTTTATGCGAGCAAGAAGTGCACGAACCCGCGCACTGTGAAGCGAAATGGGGAACTCCACCATTTTTGTGAGATGCCGCAGCAAGGCCAACTACAGTCAACGCCGACTCGATCAGAAGCGGCAGCTGGAGCAGGAACTAGCTCGCTTAAATCAAGCTGTAGCACCACGGTCAGATACCGCGCACACAGGGGTGAAAAGAATCGAGGGCGCCTTGGACGAGGATATCGAACTCATGAATTTGCATCGTTGTAGATAGCGTGCCTACCAATTCCAGAGAATCAGTAATTGAGTGAGTGAGCGGCTATCATAAAATAGATTCACATTACGTAAAAAGGTTTTAAAATTCTTTGTAGTGGCGGACTTGAAAAAAAAATATAATGGGTAGGGAATGCGAGACCTAAGTAAGGCATTGTGGCAAATACGAGTACGCTTCGCTACATTTTTGCTGGTGTAGTTGTTGAGTTTTGGGCATATCCAGCCACAGATCCCAAATGACTTCTTCGTACACTATTCACGGCAAAATATCAGCCATGAAACAAAGCCTCGTCAGGTTTAAACCCCAGCGCACCTCACTTTAGCTGCAGCTTGGGACTCCTCCACCGGAAAAAGCACCAACAGCGATCCTCAGTGTTCATCTTCGAAGCACCAAGTACGAATGGCGGGGGCTAAAAGATTTTCGGAAAGCCACTGGATGGTGTCCCTCGGTGCACTTTTGATAGCGCAGCGAATTGCCGACCGAGAGCTTGCGTGCTGGAAAAAGTATTTTCCAGTACCCACAGCAGCAACATGAGGTGACATTTGTTGCTGAGTCCTTCAGCCACGAACGACACGCGGTCACTTTCCTTCAGCCACCAAGCCACCTCGACGTATGTGGGGTAGTCCTGTTTCATGCCGTAGAAGCGTCCTGTCCAACAAATGTTGATAGCAGTAGTGGCATTTATCGGCGCGCCATTCTCGATCATCCACCTCATCAATGAAATTTGATATACTCGTCTGGCAGCGACAACATATTTGCGCTTCTCCTGGTCGCTTCTACGTTGGAAAAATTGTCGAGCTATCGTTGCGTATCTTCGATTCATCGCTACGACCAGCATAATACACACGCTCGAGTGAAATCCTGCCCTGTGGAATTGATCCAGCGACTCAAATACTTTCAGCCATGACGAAGAATCTGGTTTTGCGGCCTGGTATGATAGCTGGGTTAACAATTTGTCGAAACCCTTGCCAACCGCGATTTGAGCATTGATACTTGACACTGACGGATCGTCGCTGTCGTAATTATTCATCATCACGAAAAGTGCTTGCATGTGCCCTTGTTCAGCGGCAGGTCCTAGACCCCATCGATGCGCTCGCTGTCTTGTCCTTTTGTTAAGGTAAGAAACCACGTCCAAATGACCTTCCCAAGCCGCAGTTTCCATCAAAGTGTCATCACACTGCCCTGTTTTGTTCTCATTTAGCCACTTCATCGTCTCCAAATTGCCATCACGAGCTGCCAAATACATACCCGATCTAGAGCACGGGAGAGATCTGAGCTCGTGTAGCCATCGCATCACATCAAGGTGACCATTTCTCGTAGCCCAGTCCATCGCGGCTTGCGTACAACCCTCGGTTCGATTAACATGCAACCACGGCACGATTTCTAAGTGACCTTTTGCCGCTGCCGTATCCATCGCTCTTGTAGTGCACCCCTCCGAGCGGTGCGTGTGCAACCACTTGACGACTTCGAAGTGGCCCCGTCTGGCCACCTCATTCATTGCACTCGAATCGAATCGATCGTTAAAATGTCTGTCCAGCCACTGCAGCATTTCTAAATCTCCATTTTGGGCGGCACTCCGCGCTGCCGATGGGGAGCACCCTTTTCTACAATTCCCAAACAGCCACTTCACCACGTTAAAATGGCCGCCGCTGACCGCTTTATCCATGATTTCTCTACTGCATGTCTTAGCACAACGTATACGCCCATGCAGCTACTGCAGGATATGGAGATGCCCGCTCCGTGCCGCACTAGCCATCGCTGATACCACTGCTACAGTACATGTAGCCCCTTTGACATGATCATATATCCACTTCACCACTTGAAAATGTCCATTTGCCGTAGCATTCGAGAGTACGTGCGCATTTGCTGCAGCATTCGAGAGTGACGCGTGTGGACGGTCTGTGTGTTCGTACAGCCATTGTACGACAGCGAGATGGCCCGAAGTCGCAGCTCGAGCCAACGCCGAATCACAAGAAGTGGGTGCACATCGGTTGTGTAGCCACTTCAAGAGCTCGAGATGACCATGTGCAGCGGCCTCATCAAAGCATTCCCCAACTTGAGACCTCCATGGCCCTCGGCCGTCTTGGCGCTCCATCATCCACCGGAAAACGTGCAAGTGCCCTCCTCTCGCAGCTGCCACTGCCGCATTTCTCCAGTCTGGCGTCGTACGCATGAAAATGAACTCAAGGATCTGCAGCGAGGCACCTCGTTCGCATGCTGTTTCCAGTAGTTTCTGATCCACATACTGGATCAAGTACTCGTTGATAAGAAGCTCGATGTGCGGTAACGAGCCACAGCTCGTCGGGAGACACTTGTTGCAGATTACTTGAGCCCGGAATGGCCACACCCACTGAGGTGATGTCTCCATGGCCCACGTGAGTTCGTTTGAAGAAGTGAAACCGTTTCTTGAATACTCCTGCAGCTCAAATTGAAGTGATGGATTGACTGGTAGTGACCTGGAACGATTGACCCAGAAACCTCTAACGGACTGACAAAACCTAGTACAAGGCTTGTACTACAAGGTACTGGACTTAGAGTCAAGTGTAGGAAGCAGAAATAAGTGTACATGTACGTAGTAGTATGATGTTGACGAAATACATGTAGTTGAGCATCTCCTCGTTGAAAAAGCCCGTGTTGAAGACTACTACCGCCATTTGGAGCCACGTACTGCGGTTCGTGATGGAGTACGCACTGCACTAAACACGTGATGGTTGAGTAAATTACCCTTCGTGCATCTTGAAAAAGTATAAATAGCGTCGTTCACTCCCTACTTTTAGTCGGGGTGAACTCATCGGAGGTAACGTCGTTGAGCGTGAGAGTAGTGGAAGATACAGGTATGAGAAGGTTTCCTCGGTCTTTCGCACCCACCCGCCCTTCCTCAACATTCTCAGCTGTTTTCAACTATACTTCCTTGTCAGACAGGTTCGATACTGCAGCAGGCGGTAAATTAAATCATACTATGATCGTTGCTACAATTTTCGCAACATTGGTGTGCGCCTCCCCAACAATCGCTCTCATTCTCTGTATAAATGCGCCGCAATGCAAACCTAAGGCCGTTGTTAAGTTTCGTGAGCCATCAATTACGAGACATAAGCTGCGAGTTGAGAGCCACGATAAGTCCCAATCGAACTCCCGTCACCTTTTTCTCCCACGGTGTATCGGACGGGACCACGAAGTCGGCAGGGACCTCCCCTTCTCCGTGCAGTTCCGCGTATGTCTTCAGCAACGGAACGACGCGCTTCTTCCATGATTGACGCGACAGTTTGACGTTTAATCCGAGCTCGTCTAATTTCTCGATGTCGCGCCCGTACTGTACAAAGTATGTTCCCTTGTTTCGCATCTGAGAGAGTGCGTTCCCAAGTCTCTTCCCCCACGATTGCCTTGGCCAGGGGTCTTCAGAAGGAACAACAAATCCTTGATGGATTTTGCCATTCTTGTGGACGTCGACGTAAGCTTCAAGTGCCGGAAAAATGATCTCATTCCACACTGCCGCGTCACGATTCCACGCAAAACCGATAGAATCTAGCACTTCCCTGTCTCGAGCCACTTGGTCCACGTAATATCTACCCACTCGACATTTGCTTACAGCGATTCCAAGAGGCATTCCCCATGCCTTCTCTGGCCATGGAGGTAAGGATGGCACAATAAACAGGTATGGAATGATGCAATCACCAAACACTTGACGATACACTCGAATCGACGGCAAGATCTTCTCCGTCCAGTCACGTTCAGTGATTGACGTGTCGTAGCAAAAACACATCCGGTCAAGTTCTTCCTTCGACATGGCCACTTGAGAACTATAAATTTTCTTGTATCGGATGTCGTAGACAGTGTTTCCCAGTCGGTAACCCCAGGCCAGCTTTGGCCACGCCTCATCGCCGATCGGAACGATAAAACGCTCCGGAACATCCGTGTGGCCGTGCACTCGATAGAATTCTCGCAGTGCTGGCAGGACGATACGATCCCATCTGAACTGATAAACATCATAGACGAAGCCCAATTTCTCCATCTCCTCCTTCATCCCGATCGAAAGACGCGCCTTGCTCTTCGACCTGGACCGTAGATTGCTTACAGCCGCCCCCAGTTTGTACCCCCAAATCACCAAAGGCCAACACTCATCTCCAGAAGGAACCACGAACGATTATGGTACAAGGAGGTCCCCATTCAATTGTTTGTACGTCCGCAGTGCTGCAAGAATCCTCTTCCGATATTCCTCGGCAACCATTGACCCATTCTTGGCAGCTCCACTCGAACGGGCCTGTCCTTCTGGCGGCGTGGAGCTGAAGCGTCGAGATGCCAGAGCGAAGCGTTGTATTGCTTCGGAGCAGGCACTGACGGGCGCTGCCTGGAGCGGCCGTCATGTCGCCACCCTCGTCGCGCTGAGAGCCGCAGCATTGCGCGCAAATTCGTCAGTACAGTGTACCAGTCAGTCGACCAATCATATGCTATACAGAAACCGCTCCCACTTCTGATATCCAAATTTCAATCTACTTTTTCTCGGGGCATGCAAATACACAGGTTTTGTGAGCAGCCACAAAGCGATGGGCTGGCTTCGCCGAGGAGGAAGAGTTGTTCTCGTCCCAGAGGCGGACCACGAGCGGCAGCGGCAGGATCAATATCACACCGAGGACGACCAGAGCCGCGTGCACCAACATGTTGGGCTCCGACCCGTGCCCAGCGCCAAGCATGACAGCACCGACCAGGGGCGGAGGCAGACCCTTTTTGGTGGCCCCCCCCCTCAAATTTCTCGAAATTCTCTGATCAACCGATAGAAAACACAGCTGTGGGCTTGTCTGAAATCGGTGGCTCGGTGTTGATAGAATGACGACGTTCCTGCGCTGTTGCTTGTTGAAAACAGAGGTGATTACTTGCGCTTTAAACCTCTTCAACTGACCGACATGTAACCCCTATTCGCTGTGGCCCCCCTCTCTGTTGTGGGCTGCCTCCGCCCCTGGCACCGACGTGAAGATGGACACGAAGCGGCGGGTGATCAGGTACGAGGTCTGGATGGCGCCGCGCCATGCAGAGATTCACACTGCGAGTACTCACTCACGCGTGTGTGCACACGTAGGTGATGGCGCAGTCGATTCTTACCAACGCCCAGGCATGTCCCCAGGGGGTATTTTCGGAAGAGTGCCCATTTAAGATGTAATGGGTAGTTATGATAAACTTGAAAGGGCAGCCTAACAGTAATGTATGAGACAACGGCAAACAAAATTATAGTAATCAACCAACCTTCTGTGCTTCATCGCTTCCAACTTCGTTCGCCAACGACATGAGCTGGAAGTACTGGCGAGCTTGGAGCTCACCCTCCATTGCATAGTTGCTCAGTCGTCCACGGTGGGGGGCCCATAACCCGCTTCAGCGTGCTGAAATCGCCTTCAACTGAATGCGTTCCTGGCGCAATACTTGCCAGTCCGATGGCAAAGTCGGACACCATCTTGAAGTTGCCGAATGCCGCGACTTCCGCCCACCCTTCTTGAAGAGGCGCGTATTCACTATCTTCAATTTTGCGACGGCAGTCGCCTTTCTTCGTGTAGAACTGAATAAAGGACTTGCGCTGGTTCCAGATATCTTGGGTTGCTGTAAATCCAAACCGTGCCTCTAACTTAGCAGTTTGTGCCACCAAGAGAGCCCTGTAAGTTTTGTCGTTGCAGCGGACGACATCGATTGGACGCGTCGGAGGTTCTTCACGAACGTCTTTATGAATGTCAAGCCGGATCTGAGACACAGACTTAATGAACATGGTGGGCAAAAGTCTGCACCAACTCGTTCCGACTCGAGTTCTGACTCGCTTCATCAGTCACATCATGCTCCACTTCCGTACATCGTGCATCCTCTTCAAATTCGAATTCGTACTCCTCATTCTCGTCGTCAGACATGAAGAACTCTTCGGCGTCGAAACCAGGAGCTTCGCTAGTTTTTTCTTGCTCGCAAGTTCGTACTTGCACACTTTCGTTTGGGGAGTCGTCGGCGAGCATACCTTCGAACAAGCTCATAGATGCGAACGAACACCACTGCAGGTGCTGGGCCACCTTGGAACTGTCGATATGCACGTCACCGCCATCTGCGTCGCTCTCGTACTTGAGTTGTAGGGTGTGTACGAGCTCGTTGAGGGACACATACTGCTCCCTCATGGTAACGGTCTTCATCTGTAGTTTCCGGAAGCAGCAGCGAATCCATTCGCTCATTTCAGAAACGACAAAAAGACAGAGCCACCAATCGTTACTGGACTTAGGTGCAGCTCTTGGCAGCTTGTGCTGCAACAAGATGGCCATAATGCTTCGCCAAGAAATGACAAGCATCATAGATAGACTCCCATCTCGTGGTTGCATACGAAGGTGTGACGAGGCGCGCTCGGACTTTGGCCGGCGAGCCCCTTCGCTCGGCTGCCGGACCTTTCTCGCACCCAACATAATGAGCTATGATTGATGGAAAGTGGTCAGCTGGTGGTGTGACATCCTGAAACCGCTTGACTCGTCCCGCCAAGGCCACCGTTAGCGCTGAGCTTCAATCCCGCTCATTAGCCGACAGTCAAGCGGTCCCACCACCGAGGAGAATCCCTTTCACAAGAGCTACTGAGTCTACTTGGGGCGTTCTGAGCTCTTGGACGTTCGGCAGAACGACTGACGAGCTCCAGGCAGCTCAGAGGTTTCCCCCTGATTGGGATGTTGCAGAAGGTCGCTGCGAAGGGCGGGTCATCAAGTGATTGCTTACCCAAATCAGCATCGACGCACGGTCGCACCCATGTGACGCGCACTCTACAGCCAATCACAAGCACGGAAAGTGGTGTAATCAGGATGTTGCTGACCACCACGCGCGACTTTAACGGAGCCCCGCCAATCATCAAGCCGGGTCTCATGTGGAGACGCTGAGCACCGTTGGTTTGCGAGCCACTGCCATATTGAAGCGCCCCTCGCCGTAGGCCTGCAGGCCGCTCGCAAGACGATCTTTCTACATTTGTTTGGGTGCTCTCCGAACGACGCTGAGCGCCCCCCCTTGATAGGTCTTTGTTTGCATGTGTAAAGTATTAATCAGAATCGAATTTGCCCCGAAGGCCGCAAGCGTTAGTGTGTACTTGTGGAAAAGGGTGTCTGAGGAGACTCCAATAAAACTCAAGCTCCATATAGACTATTTGGGTGTATGTCGGTGTGAGGGCGTGCCTATTTGGTTATTTCATTTCATTACACGTCGGCAGGTCGAACTAGGCGGCTGTACCCAACGTGTATTTCATATTTTCGGGTAGAAGGTGATCTACTCTGAGGTTTCGGCAGAGCAGCGCCTGGGATAGTGGTTCTCATAGCTGTTGGGTGGATTTCGTGTGGCGCGGAGCCTGGGATAGTGGTTCTCAGCTTCGCCGTTTCGTCTACGTCAAGACGTGGTGCGCGGAAGTCCCAGGGCGCAGAGGCGAGAACCCTGGATCAAGACAGGCTCAGCCCGAGCCAATTCTCGGAGCCACTCTAAGACTGAGGGGCGAGTGAAGACCTGTGGACGCGGCTCTCAGCTGGAGCCGCCTGGAGGAAGTAAAGAAGTAAGGAAGACCAGGTCTGTGGTCTTGGATGGAGCAGACAAGTTGTGTGTGGAGTGTATTGTGGAGTATCGTGTCTGCATTGAAGAAACCCGGGGCACATTGGGTCAAGACACGTGCAGAAGACAGGTTGAGCGGAGAGCCGGTTTCATTTGGAGACATCTGAAGACAACTGGACTATGAACAAGGTTGGTGTGGCTGGCTGACATCTCGGCCCAAAGCGTAGCCCCAGCAAGAACCGTCAAGGGGATTGCAAGGGAGGCGCACACGCCGCGTCGGACCAAGGGTTCGAGCTTGGAGGTCTCGGCCGAGTCTTCGTCGAGTCCAGCTGACAAACCTCAGCTGAGACTCTAAGCCTCTGAGCCCCTCTGAGCTTATATCCGAAGTTTGGCGATTCAAGTTTGATCAAGGTTTGTTCTGGACGCTGGGGAAGTTATCCGCACCCCACCACAACTGGTGCGCGTGCCCGGATCAGGATACGACTTTGGACAGACGAGAGTCGACCATGTCGACTAAACCAAGTCCAAGTGTGTCGAAGAAGAGAGGTGAGAAGGGCGAGTCATCGCTTCGGCGGAGCTTGCGTGTTGCTGGATTTCCGGCTGAGGTGGTGCCGAAGGAAGCGGAGCAGTCTGAACTGAGCCGTTCAACTTTGGAAGTCTCAGTCCCCGGCACTGAAGTGGAAGTGTCACAGCCAAGTGAAGCTAAACCAAGTGCGGAGCCTGAAGCCCCCCTCTCTCCCCCCTCCCCCCCTCGATACCGGAAGATGTTGTGCCGTCGCTGAGTTCGCCTGAGATGAAACCGTCTGGGGCTGGTCCAGGTGACGAAGCGGGTGCTCAGCCGAGCGCCCGTGTTGATGAAGGTCGAAGCCAAGTTGTGCCTGCTGAGCACAAGAATATTACGCCTCAAGATGAATCCGAGGCTTTGAGTGCGATTTCCCGACTGCCAAGTGCTAACCCGGAGCCAACTGCTGCGAATCCTCGCAGAAACCAAGTCGAGGGTGGTGCACTGAGCCGGTTGGGAAGTCGTGAGATGCAGCTGAGAGAACAGAGCTCCGCTTAGACCGAGACGGACCCTGTACGACTCAACTACGCCCCTGGGACGGGTTATTTCGGCTCGACAAGTGGTGGAGCCTGGTCAAGTTCACTCTGGCCAGAGCAACGACCATTTCAGCGGCTGAGAGGCGTCCCGGAAGGTGTAGAAGCTCAGAACCTGAGCTTGACTCGAATCACTGAGATGACTGAGGTTGAGATGATCACTTATGGCCGATCCCAACTCAAGCTGTGGATGTCACTCCCTCCTGGAATTGTGCATGCTATTGACGTAGCGTATGCGCCACGTCATGAAGGTTACGACCTCTGGGGTTTTATCCGAGCTGCTGGAGCCACAGCTAGACATCTGATGTCGGTGACTCGGTCTCCGGCAGCAAGGTGGCTGAATGTCTTCAATGCTGAACGCCGTCAGATCTCAGTGGTGTCTGATCTCAAGGCAGTCCGAGTCTCGCTGGGACTGATGCCACCTATTGCGTGTGTCGCCCTGCTTCAGACCATGCTGCTTGAGGCTGGATATGAATTTCGAAACCAAGTCCCGGTTTGGCATACTCTATCTGAGGTGTCAGGAGTGTCCGAGGCTCAGATCAGACTGGAAGTTGAGCGAATTGGACACTTCATTAGAGCTGAGCTGCCCGCTTGGAAATGCGCAGTTGGATCAACCCCTTATTTTGTTCGGTCACCCGCAGACCCGTAGGCTAGAACTGTAAATTCTTGGTACATCCTTGATACAAATGCTTACGCAAGAACCTGTAAGATAATATAACCGGATCACAACGAAAACAATCTAGTGAATGTTGACCCTGTCCGCCAGGAGCAACATCAAACCCAATCACCCACTGAATGTTGCACGAAGAGTCGTGGGTTAAACAAAACGTAGATTGTAAAATTAAAAAAAAAACTGGATGTTACGTTGCTTGTGTGTGAAGCACGGCATTAGTTAGTTTATATCTACATGTAGTTCACCTGTGTTTCGCTTTGTTTCTTACTTGGTGGCGGTCGTGGGAACGTTTTCCCGGCCTGAGCTTGAAACTACTGGTACGTGGGTTCCGAGTGACTCCCAGCCGCTTGACCGAACTTGGTTCCACACTGGAAATTCCAGCCAAGATCCCTATCGCTTCCGACCTCCGAGCGATGCCAAGGAGCACTGGAAACGGCCGGTCTCATCGAGCCAAGTTTATCTTCCAATTCGATCGCGAAAACCAAAATCCAGCCGCGATTACACGGTGTGCAAGCTCCCGACTCATCGCCAAAATAACGTATACTGTCATATAAAGTATATATCATCAGTTGAAGATCAATTTCGCGCCGACAGCACCATTCGTGTACATGAAAGCTTATGCTATGAATGTAGCGTTAGATTTCAATTTCCTTATTGCGCTCAATTTACTACCATAGCTTACTGGACTATACTACGCATACCTTTTCGGATCAGACTCAGCTTACTCTTCACGACAAATGCCCAAGCTGTTGGTATCATAGTAT
>JAIKVD010001142.1:0-12484 GCA_024679075.1 Phytophthora uliginosa | reverse complement strand
GGCCGACGGCCCCATGCTGCACCTGGACCCGAACGGCCGCGACTGCATCTGCCAGCTGTTCGCCTTCTCCGCGACCGTCATCGACCGCCGCACGGACGTCGAGTTCGAGCGCAGCTTCGAGACGCAAGTGGACAAGGAGGCGTGGCTCACGGTCGAGGTGCTCGTGCAGTTCCGCGTCTACTGCGTCGTGCTGGACTACAAAGACTGGGAGAACATGCTGGAGCTGGCGCTGGGGAGCATCTCCCCTGCGCTGGGTCGAGATCTGGTCGGAGACTCGGCCACGGCAGCCACGCGGGCGAGGGTGACCCGGTTCCTGGTCAAGAACTGCCCCTTCGACTTGACCGAGCGCGACGTGCTGCTGAGGGTCGTGCAGGAGATTGAGAACTGGTTCGAAGCTGCCAAAAGTGAAACGACGGAGAAAGACGCCGACAGTTTGTTGCTGGTGATCGCGTCCACGTTGATGGAGACGCTCACGGACTTGATGACGACGTATTTCGGGTCGATGGGGCCGTGGATGCTGAAGCGCGGAGTCACGGTGTTGGAGTTCATTGTCGTTTCCAATAAACCCAGGAAGAACGGACTTCGAGGAGCTCCGGCAGAGTTTCTGATGCAGTTTTTGAAGCTGTACCAGCATAACGTGGCTGCGGAACCGGATCTGTGCCATCTCCCCCCGGCCAAGCTGCTGCGCGAGATGAAGAAGTTGGCTCATGTGACGATGGGTGCGGAGGAGATGAACCTCTTGATGACTCACTTCAACTCGGCGAGAGAACAGCGACTGGGGAATGCGCTCGGTATCGATGACCAAGGGATCCGACACTTGGCTTGCACGGCAGATATTATCTTCTACCATGACTGCTTGGTGTCGGAGTGCATGCAGAGCAGTGGGGTGTTGACGCAAGATGAAGAGTTGTTTGACCCATTCGTTGCCGGTAGCAAGCGTCCAAGATCTATCTCAACGGTGCTCGCATGGGAAACTGTCATTGAGCAGTTTTTAGACAGCCCGCGGACGGACACTCAGTACATGACAGCAAGCAGCTCGGCTTCACCTGCGTCGCAACGACATTCATCGACTGTATCCTACTTATCAAGAAACTCGTCTCAGATTCAGCGAACTGAAGCAAAACAGACCAGTGACTCCGGTTCGTGGTTGCTCTTGCTCCTGTCCATTTTAAGTCGCCATGGAGATTACTATGTGATGAATCGTATTGGAGACTTGATGATGGTGATGCAGAAACTCGCCGATATGTTGGTCGTCAAAGAAATGGGCAAGTGGCAAGCACTGACATTGCAAATATTGATTCAAATGGCTGCTCTCTCGGCACGGCATCGTGAAGAGTGTGGTGACAACTTTATCGATCATTGGACGACGGTATGGCACAATTTACTTCGACCTGAGCTTCCATACTGTCGTGTTACAGAGGGAATTGGATTGGCGCGAGGGCAAGCGGGCGACGCTGTGCTCACGTTAATTAACTGCTGCATTTCATTTAGGCTCGTGCCTCTGGATACAATCGAAGCAAACAGTTCAGCTTTATGGAATTTGCCGGCATTTCGACAGCCGAGCTCGGATACTCCACCCGCACGCGGAGATAACATGAGACCATACGCCAGAACGTCAATGGCTTCTATCTGCACTTTAGTTTCGCTTCTTCGTCACGTACAATTACCGGTGGAAACTGACGCCTGTGCAACAGCGTCGCAAGGACATGATTCTCAAATTATTGGTGAAGAAGTGTTTGAAAGAGAGTATGAAACGGTGCAGTCAAGACTGCTTCGATCGCTGTTTGAACATATTCGTGCACAGATCTTTCGACGAAGCACGACATTGGCGGGTGGGATATCCAGGTCTGTCACTAAAGTTGATTGGCAGACTGAGATGTCCACGCTGATCTATGCTACTGCTATTCAGTCATTCTTTGGGATAAGGACCTGTGAACAATTGAACATGAAGGAAACGATTTTCAATCCAGAATTGATTCGCAAGATATCTGCAACAAATGTGGATGAATGCGATAGCTACATCACGGGGGAGGAACTCAACGGGTTTGGGGTGGCGTTCTGCATGCTTGAGTGTGGGCTCGACCACCTTTCAATGCCTTTCCCACAATCAACTGGTGTGAAGCCGTCAGCCTTTGCCCTACCAATTCAAACGCGTGTAAGCAAAAGCGTTGGCGCCGGTGGTTCGTGCTGGTACGATGGGATTAACTCATGGGCAGCAAAGCTCGACGACCATTTCGAACGGCTTGCGACTCCGATTGGTCTTTTGCACGAATTGATCCCACGGCAAGATACCAATCACTTACTTGCTCGTGATAGTTTTTGGTCGAATGATTACGCTCAATCTGTTTCGACAGAGAGAGCGGTAGCGCTGCAGACAGAAATCATCAACTTATTCTCCGACTTGCTATCGGAAATATCCAGCAGGCTACCCTCGGATGGACACAATCCAGTTAAGGGATTGCGCGTGCTTGCTAACTCGCTTGACGTAAGGCTTTTACAAAGCATTTGGGTGGGTATTCACGTTCGTTGCCCTATATCTCACGACGGCATTCTTGTTTCATTTCGTAGGTTGGGCTTGTTCTTGCTGCACTTTATGCTGGTGAAGAGGGATTGTGGTCAGAAAACGCTTCAAGGAACGAGGGTCGGCTCTGCGTGCTTTCGTTGCTGAAACAATACTTGGAAATTGTTGCAAACTATCTGAAGCCAAACGTGATCAAACAAGCCCAGCTAAGCCAATCAATGTCGGAGAGCGTGGTACACATCTTACGGAGACTTCATACGATCATCTTGGTGTCTCAAGGTCGGAAAACACTAGAGAGGTGCCGTCATCCGTCAGCCGATCCTATTGATCTACGTACACCCCCAGATCTCCGCCCGTCAATTCGATCGATTGTGAACATGCTAGAAGAGTCACTTGCTTGCTTTAGTGGCGGTAGTGATACATCGGTGGAGTCTCCAACACCTGCGCTGCCGCGTTCGCAGACAGGATTTAGCTCGTTTCGCGGTACCTCCCGCTGGGAGTCTACGTCGAGCCGTTTGTCCGCTTCTCAGCACCAAAGCCAGTCAACACACAAAGAATGGGATGTCATGGATGAAGGGTACGTTTTGTCAGAGAGACACCGTCATGTATTGATCAACTAACACAATGCCGACGTGACTTTTTTCCACTTAGAGAGGAAGATGACATTGCGCGTGACCGCCCTCCCAACCGTGTGCTACAAAAGAGTATTGCACTATGGTGTTTCCGCGTGATTTTGCTTCTCAAAAAAGACAGCGGCCTCTCGTCGGTGAAAAAATATGTGCAGGCGATCCAGTTTGACCCTGATTTCGTGCTGGCAGTAGCAGTTCTTTTATGCGGTGTGACCGGTTCTGACAGCCTGGAAGCATTTGTCAAATTGATCGATTATGCAGCAGAGGAAGGCATACGAGAAAACCGGACACTTTCAGCAACGCGTGGTGGAAATTGTAGAGCAGGAATTTTTCTTGCTCAAGTGTTGTCTGCGTTGCTCCTTGCTGGTTTAGTGCATGAAAGGCGAAAGTATCAGCATGATGAACAACCTCCTGCGATTCTTGTGAAGTGTGCAAAGAGACACCTAGAGGCTGTGGCCGCTATTACGTCTGAGCAAAGCTTGCGCGTGACACGGAAGACCGAGTTGCAGTGCTTGGAGGTATTTTTTCGCCTAAACTTGCGCGAGTTCAACACGTTTGAAAAGGCATGCGTAGCTGGATTGACTGATCGTGATGTGAGTGTGCGCTTCATTGCCGCGCGCAGTCTCCAATCGGTGTATTATATGTATCCAGACGGTGGTGAAAAAATATTTCGAGACTTTTTCAAGATGCAGGGATCGTTACTGGATGCCCCCTCGATGCTGAATAATGCAATCGACGCGGTGAACGAAGCCCCAGGTGATTCTGAAGAGCATAGGCGACGTGCGAGACGAGAACTTGTCGATCCTCGACTATGTATGGGCGCATGCCTGTGTGTATTGCAGAGCTTATATGTGAGTGCATGCTCGTCACAAACCGCGCTTCCGGGGGTTCTTGATGCATGCGTCGAGATGGCATCAATAACGGTGTCACTGTACGGCGCAGGCACACCATCGCTGATTTCAGAGTGGCTAAAAGCGGTAGCAGATTTTTACGGATATGGAAACGTGTCAGATTTGGTAGACGACCACTTTTGCGGTCTGTGGCACCGTTACATAGCTGCAAGCCATCGACCAGCGCCTCAGGAAGAAGAGGACAGCACAGGATGGATGAAGAGCAACCCATTAGCTCCTCTTCCACACGGCAACGCTTTGCTACAGCAGTTCCCACTGTCTAAGCTTCTCGGCAAGGAACTTGATGCTAACGCTCATCGGTTAGAATT
Organism: Phytophthora uliginosa; assembly: GCA_024679075.1. NCBI lineage: Eukaryota > Oomycota > Peronosporomycetes > Peronosporales > Peronosporaceae > Phytophthora > Phytophthora uliginosa. The sequence continues at coordinate 8,115 of JAIKVD010001142.1, read as the reverse complement.
CGTGAAGAAACTGGATATGATTTTTCCTATTGGGGTGCTCCACAACTTCATATCTGGAGATAGCGCTGACGTGAAAGGCGGGCGATTTGAATTCGTTGATGAACTTGTGTCCTGCTTTTCCTCTAACAATCAGAGGAGTGAGGGCCAACCTGAATATGTGGTATCGGATATTGGTAACCAGGTAACCACGGATTTGTTTGCCTTTTCATTCATTTTATTGGCCCATCCTGATCCAGCGCTAAAACAATTAGCTTATAACATGGTTGAGGTGGCGGAAGAGCGTGCCCAAGTGAGTGCTCTATCATCTTCGCATCTTGGTCATATAGCAAGCAAAATGGCTCGTTTCACGGTTTGGAACATAATTCAAGGTAATGGTGACGAGCTTATCTCCCAGAGTGACCTGTGGAGGGATGCATTGAAAGCCATGAAAGAGAAGTACTCAGAGTTTGATTGGAAGCTGATTAATATGGCCGAATTGCTCAGCGAGTTTTTCGTGCTTTTGTTGCGAACGGAACTTTTTGATCCGAGGGCGGTGTGTGCAGTGGAGTGCTTCAAAATCTTTGTCGTAGAGACGCGTGATGCAGTTGCGGAAAACCCCGTGTTGCAACACCTCCTGCTTTCGATATGTTTTCAGTCAATTAAGCACTTGGCCGTCAGGAATCGCCGTAGAATCGGAAGAGCGATGTCTCTTCTAGTTCGCGAAAACTGTGAGTGTTTCATGACGAAACCCGACATGTTCGGAAAATATCTCGGGTTCGTAGTGCAAGAAATCAGTGATATTCTGTCCAAGTGCAATGCACAATCGCAACGAGAAACGATTACGGTGCCAGTGGAGGTGGCAGCGTCGAGGCAGGTATTATATTTGAGTGCGGACGACCAAGCAGAGCTGGAGTGGGTCATTTTCGCTGTGTGCAATGATTTAAGCAGCGGACTTGGGAAATATGCCCTCGATATCGACATTGTGCCAGATGGTATATCGACAAGTCTCGACAAGTTAAACGCGCTAATCATCAGCAGTCGAAAAATAGTCTTATCTGAAGACAGCTCGAATGCAGCGAAGCACAAAGTGATCGTGCCACCCCACCCTACTGCGGAAAGACACAATCAGGCTAAGCAGCAGATTCAAATGTTCATTCAACGGGAACACGCGCGTGGAACCAAGTTTTACAACCCGTTACCAGTCGGCGGATCACCGAGTATTAGCGCAGACAAGCCGTGCAGCGGGACTTCAGCTGAACGTCCAGCTGGATCTTATGCAGATGTGCGCTTATCTGCTGTGACTACGAGTATTGACACACTACGAAACTCAAGTCCATCAACCAGAGAACTGTACGGGAAACTTGCGCATACTTTACTGTATCTCAGCTCCTCCGGCACATTTGGTAGCGACGACTGCCTACGTGAAAGAGGAAAAAAAGCAAACCTTGCAGATGCTCTAGGTGAGCTCGGAGCGCTTGATGCAAGTGAGTATGAGCTGAGCCCAGCTCAGCAGGAAGATAATTTGTCACGCTTGTATCGACAGCACTTTCATCGGGGTGCACTACGAGAAACTAAGACAACATTCCGGCTTGTTATGCACGAGAACGTGCTGACGTACTTAAGTTCATTGTTTTTCGAAGGAAGACGGACCGGGAATGTTGACCCGTCAGTGCTTGAAGAAACACTGAAGACATTAAAAAATGTTCTGAATCTTGACGAGGGAGTGGCTGCCTTGGCTCGGAGTAAGGACACTGAGCTTAAAGCGTTTCTGGAGCCATTTGAGAGCGCGTCACCATCTAATTGGTCTACATCGTCTCCAAGGAACGGCGCAGACTGGGATCTTCAGCCGAAACGTACATTTCGTCAATTATTGGAGCTTTGGACATCTGCGGAAGTGCATGGCTTTGGACCGTGGGTGTGTTCCTTAACCTCGAGCTTGACCAGAGAGTCCCCAGACCGGGTGTTGAAGGCGTGTTCAGCCTTATCTGCCATGCGGGTAGATATGGCAGTATTCCTCTTTCCATTCGCTGTTGAAAGCCTTTTAAGGAAACCTGACGATGAAATGTCCGAAGAAGCAAAAACGAAGGAGGCTAACGCTGCACACGAACTTTCGCGAGCAGTAAAAGCTGTTAACCAAGGGGTTAGATTTGTGTTGACAGGGACAATAAGTGACGCATCAGAAAATCACGCTGCAGCGTCAACAGGGGGATCCCAAGAAGCAAAAGCGAAGTCCCAGCCACCTCAAGTTGTGCAGCTTATAGTTCACACCATCAATTTCCTGAGGGAAACGGAGAAAGCTCGTTTTGTGGAGACAAATGGTAGAACCCAGAAAAAAGTTCCAGCAGGTAAAGGGAAAGGTTCCAAACGATCATCGACTGGTACTACAACAGGGTTACCCTACATGAATGATGCGGCATATGGTTGCATGGTTGACGTGGACCTTCTTGCGGTGGCGAGGGCTGCTGTACGAGTTAACATGCCGTATTCAGCTATGCAGTATGTGGAAATGTGGTTGGAAAACCATCATGGGGGAAAAATCACTTCGCTGTCCTCGTTGGATAACGACAACATAGTGAGCACACTGCGTGATATCCTCGTTGAGGCGTATAGCTTTGACAGCGACGGCGACGGTATTTATGGTGTCAACGATGGACGAACAGTGAAGTCACAGTTAGTGAAGTACAATCGCGAGGATCAGTACGCCAATGCTCTCCCGCTCTATGATATCTCTTTGCAGTTTTCAAATCAGCATGTTCTGGATCGTGACGGCCCGACGAGCAGCACCACAACTCGGCTCGTGGGGGGTATGCTTACATCGCTGCAATCGCTTGGGTACAATCATTTGTTGGATGGCTATCTGCAGTCACTGGATCATAAGCGACAATCTACGAATAGAAGTTCTGGTCTCGCCGCTTCTCAAGCCTTAGAGCACAAGTACAAGCTGGCATGGAAACGTATGCAGTGGGAAGCTGTGCTTCCCACGATTTTGATGCCTCAAGATGTTTGGAGCAAGCTGAAGGCTGGTAGCAAGACCTCAGCAACTGATATTTTCTCGCACCAGCAAATGCTCTTCCAAGGTTTGCGAGCAATAGCTCACGGAGATTTCAGAAGTTTGCAGCGTGTTACGTCAAAGGCGAAGGAGCAGATCATACAATCAGTTCAGCTGAGTTTGCACTCGTTTGAGAGCACGAAGGATTCGTACTCGGCTCTTGTTTATCTGCAGGGCATTCACGAAATTGAAGAATTGGCAGATTTTATGAGGAAATCAAGCCCGGTGGCAGATTCGCCATACTCTTCGTCGCTGGATGGCGCACTTGTCACTTCGCGACAAAAATCGTTGACAACAATGCCGCTGCTTGAGCGGTGGCAAAGGCGACATGACCAGATCAAGAACGATTTTGACAAGGCTGAAAGCCTGTTAGGTCTTGAAGAAGTACTTCTTCAGGTGTCAAAGGCAACTGATGAAGCGCAGGCGCTAACGAAATTGTATCTGGACCTAGCTTCACTCAGTCGGAAAGCTGGACGTATTGCAGTGGCATATCGAGCCTTGATGAAACTTGAACAGCTTAATGAGCGTGGCTCCTTGAGCATTTATGACAAAATGCAATGGCAGATACAAAAAGCCAAACTATTGTGGAAGCAGCAGGAAGCTCGCAGTGCGATTTGGACCGGAAAAAAGTTGTGTTCTGAGCTAACCGCATATTTGGATGGTTCTTCTATATCTGGATCTGAAGCGGCCTCGTTGCAATTACTGCATGTTAAGGTGCTGACGATCACCGGTAAATGGATTGCATCGCTGCGTTCAGAAAGCTCGCAAGTAATTCTCGAGGAGTTCTTCCAAAAAGCTACCGATATCATAAATGGTATTGCTACTGAAGCAGTGTCAGAGCGGGCAAGAGATACATCAAAAGCACACTTCGCTCTTGCCGAATTTATGGCTGCAATGTACCAGCAAGTTAGTACACGCGTGACATCGCGGGAGTGGTTGGCAGGTAAAAAAGTTGTACAAGCACGATTTGACGAACTGCGAGAACTACAAGCGCTGAAAGAGCACATGCAAAACGAGAATCGAGCGCACATTCATGCACTGAACAAAGAGGTTCATCATGACCTGAACGAGCGCTCAAAAGTCGAGGCATCAGTCGATCAATTCCTAATCGGTGCGCTGTGCAGCTACGGGAAGGGACTATCACTGTCCTCACAAGCTGAGCTCGACATGGTTTTTCGCGTACTCTCGCTATGGTTTATTAATCAGCGAAAAGCCGATATCAATCGAGTTGTGATAGAAGAGGTGGTCGACATGGTACCGTCGTACAAGTTTGTACCTTTGTCGTACCAAATAATATCGCGCATTAGCAGCTCCAGCGATACTGGAACCTTCCAAATCGCACTGCGTAAACTGGTGATGAAGATGAGTGTGCAACACCCGCACCATACGCTGATACAACTGATCGCGCTAAAAAACAGCGGAGATGTGGAAGGGAAGGGTGCGCTACAGTTTCGCACGAACGTTGGAGACGCAAAAGCGGAAGGTGCGAAAGTGTATTTGGCCGAGTTGATGAAAACAGAGCAGCGGGAACTACTGGAGTCTCTTGACAGCATGGCAAACGCGTACGTTCAGTTAGCGCTGTTTGACACAAGTGAATATCACGGCCAAAAGAAGAAAATTCCACTGTCGAAGGTGACGATCTTCGAAACAAGCTCAGGAAGATCTGGAACAGCACCGTTTGACCAATATCTTCGTGCCCGAACACGTCGAGGTGGTTCTGCTGTAATGCCGGCAGTACTTACGTCTCACATCGCACCGGAAGCTGATATGGACTACTCCAACGTAGTGCGAACGTACTCATTTGAGCCACATTTTTCCATTACCGACAGCGGAATCCATCGACCGAAGATAATCTATTGCCACGGCTCGGATGGCGAGAGCTATAAGCAACTAGTGAAGGGGCACGATGATACGCGGCAAGACCTTGTCATCGAGCAAGTATTTGATACGATGAACCAGTTCTTGATGGAAGAAAAGGCGACTCGTAAGCGTAAATTGCGACTACGCACATACCGAGTGGTGCCGCTATCACCTATCGCAGGCGTGCTGGAATGGGTGGAGAACACGACGCCTTGGGGATCTTATCTGGTCAGTCGGACATCCAAGAAGCTATCGGCGCATGAACGATATCACCCACATGAATGGAAGCACACCGAATGTCGACAATACCTGAAAAATGCACCTGAAAAGCTGCCGGCTTTTTTGGAGATCCAGGCGAATTTCACACCAGTCTTTCACCACTTCTTTCTGGAGAGATTTCCTGATGCGGCTGTATGGTATCATCGTCGACTGGCATACGTTCAGAGTGCCGCTGTGACGTCCATCGTTGGATACATTTTGGGGATCGGAGATCGCCACTCACAAAACATCCTTATTCACGAAGGTACGGGGGAGCTCGTGCACATCGATTTTGGTGTCGTGTTTGACCAGGGCATGGCGTTGTATACACCCGAGACTGTTCCGTTTCGACTTACGCGCGACATGGTCGATGGAATGGGCGTTTCGGGTGTAGACGGCGTCTTCTCACGCTGCTGTGAAGTCACGTTGCAGCTATTGCGCAAAAAGAGCGCTTCAGTCGTAACTATTCTCGAGGTCTTTGTGCATGATCCGCTCTATCGATGGACACTTTCGCCGTTGAAAGCGCTACGCATTCAAGAGGGAGAAGATCAAGATCGTACAAAATCTAGTGTACGTTCGCGGAGCTCAAGCCGCTCCAACAGTGCCGCTGGGACTGGCAGTACGAATGAGACACAACCCGCTGATGAAATGCATGCGGAGCCGGGAAGTGCTGACGCTGCAGCTCGAGCTCTAATTCGTGTTAAGCAAAAGCTCGAGGGCTACGAGGACCCAAATGGAAGTGCTCTGAGCATCGAGGGTCAGGTGAAGCATCTCCTAAGTGTAGCGCAAGATCCACACAACTTATGCAAACTCTTTCCAGGGTGGGCTCCATGGTTGTAGTTACCAAGGATTCATATTATGAAGAAAAGATACAGTAAGTACTTCGAAGTAGCTGCGAAGTTGGGCCAAGGTTAATGATTCCAATTGAATTATTGAGCGAATACCATCGAGGACTTGTTTTCGTTTTAGCGAAGGTACACTCCGGCAGAAATGGCAACATTGGAGAAAGTCAGCATCACCAGGAAGAAGATCAAGAAAGGATCATTCTGGTTGAAGCTGTTGAATTCGACACCTTCTGACGCCTCAAGCACACACGACAAGAAATTGGCGATCACTTCCACGCTCGTTTGAAGAATGCCCAGAGACGTAAGCTGTTGACCTTCTAAAGTTCCATTAGCGTCTTTTGTCGTTGCTTGATCCGAAGAAGCAGACATCACACGGAATTCAAATTGAGAATGATCCCGATAAAAGAAGAGAATGGCATACGAGCAACCGATCGCTATATATTCTGCGTACATTTCTGCGTAGATTTCGCCCGCATGCAGCACTCGGAGTTTCTGGCGGCGCTCTTCGACATCCCTCCTTGCTTTGTACTCCGTTGGCGTCTCACCACTCAGTATTGAGTACACACGCGACCGAATTACGATTTCACTCTTCGTTCTGTCTGCAGGTGTTCGTGCCGTTCACTGGGAGCACGGACGTTGACTTCGCAATATGTGTCGGAAGTTGGCCGTTTGCTGATGAGGGCCGGCGTCGAGAGTACTGTCGAGCAATGATAGGTCTGCCCGTTTGGCGCTGCACCACCAGGGACTTCAGAGCTCGGACAACTATCTCAAAGATGGCGAGCAAGATTGTTCCCGCGACGGGTTATCTTGCCGAAGCAACAACATTCGGATTTGAGTATCGACGAGGATTGTTGGAGTTGAGATGAGAGCGACCATGGCTCGTCTTGAAACTGGACGCCGAACAGACATCATAATGTGCTTGGCAAGCTCCTGCAACATCAGCTTCAGGATGAAGCAAATGCGAAAATCCCCCATCTCCCGGTCTGATGGATGAATTAGCTCAGTGCGTGCACATACACAATGGTGATTAACGCAAAGACTACGGCGGGGAGATTTTGACGATACACTTGAAGTATTCGGCGAGGCGGTGGGGTCCAAAATCGTTTGGAATGGTTTTGTTCGTCGTGCGGATGAAATTTGCTCGACCGTTTCCCAGCACTTGGGCGTGGCGGATCTTTTTGTATGTGAGACTTGAGTCGATTTGCCAAAATGCCGCGGACAGTCTCCACTTGAAAAATCCGCCGAGCGTAGATATCGGCGCCGATATATAGGATTGGCTTGAATTTACACCAGTTCGGCGGCATCACCAAGTACATCAGAAAATCTCCACCGACAGCGCTGAATCCTGCCAAAATGAGATGAGGGATCATGGGAACTGCCAACTTTCGGATGCACTGTAGCAAGGTCATTTTTCGCATCGCAGGACCCCGTGCTGCCGCCTGCTTAAAAGAGCATCCAATAAATTGCTCTCGGAGTAATTTGGCCGACATGATGATGGCCATACAAACAGAAAACATGCCCCAATATTATTAAGATACGACGGCAGCGCTGAATGCTGCGTATGATTGCTGGCTTGGAGACAAACCTGTGAAAACGTTCCCCGTCGCGAAACAGCAGCCGTAAAACATCCCCACTCCCACGTACAAAATCGAATTGCGTAGGACGCATCCAAGTGTGCGAAGGGCGAGATCTACTGGTGCACAAGTTGAGGCCGCAGCCGAAGCCGACAAGTAAAGTGGACGCATCAACTTGAGGAATCGACTCATACCAGACTTTTCACAGGCCGGAACGAACCGACTGTCAACAAAAGAGCGGACTGAAATAGCACTCTATTGGAGCGATTCCCGTAGCTATTCTGAGGTGTCAAAACATCAGATTTAGGAAAGTGCGTGCCTTTTAACCAACATTTCTGTTCCGCATCAACACACGATGAGCAGCGAGGATACAGACGAGTGCATGGTGCTCGTTATCATGCTTGCTCTCGCTGCTGAAGTCCAGAAGGAGAGGCGCGGTTGTACCGCATATTATTGCATAATACCGCATATTATGCATAATAAGCGGTCGAGAACAACCGCGCCTCTCCTTCTGGACGAATGGGAGGTCGTGCGTCAGAGCTACGAGGAT
>JAIKVD010001141.1:0-12511 GCA_024679075.1 Phytophthora uliginosa | reverse complement strand
GTCGAGCCACCGGCTTCGGTGAATTTGGAGGCCGCAGCCCCGTCAGCCAGCAGCATCAGCACGCTGCTGGCCAATCTATCGGTCAGTGCCAAGCCGGAAGGCGAGAGGGATGAGCCCGACGGGAAGGGGCTGGGCGTGAGCATCCGACAGGTTGTGCGCGCGCGTAACATGGACTCGTTGAGCACGAGGCTGGAGATCTCCAACGCTGTGGAGCGCAACCGCACCGACCCCCAGGAACGCAGTGAAGGGTACAACGTCACCAAGGTGAACGACACGATCACAGTCGTCCAGAGCGAGCGTGCGGACCCGGCGGAGGAGCGCTACTACAACCAGCGCACGCTGCCAGACAACGGCGAGTGGCTGCAGATCCTGCGCAAGAACCGACAGGCGGGATCCAAGTTCACGGACCCGCAGTTCCCGCCAGATGCGACTTCGATCTTCCGCGACGCTACCAACCCCCAGTACCCGCACCTGCACGAGTACATCTCCAAGTGGAAGCGCGTGACGGACTTTTTCAACGAGACGGCGTACGTGGAGATCACCATGCTCGACAATGACAAGAAGCTCGTGTGCAGCATGTCCATCAAGAACCATGCGGAGGCGGAGAGTATTCTGGAGGTGATCCGCCAGAACCCGACGCCTATCGACGCCCAGTTTTTGAAGATCGCCAAGGACGCGGTGGCGACGGGTGTCACCAAGCGAAAGCGTGACCACCTGCTGCTGCTCACCAAGAATATGATTGTGCACATGAGCGAATTCGTGCAGGACGGACTTCAGCGCTTTGAGCTCATGTGGGAAAAGAGTTTGCTTGACCACTACAAGCCGCTCGCCTTTGCCAGTGTCGGAGAAGGATCGGGCTACCGTTTGGACAGTTCGGAGGCCGGAGTCGTGTCGCGTGTTTCCGTCTTGGTGCCAGTGTACTTCCATGCCCAGGGTACTTGCCTCTTTGACCGCTCGCGCGAGTCCAAGGCCGCCAGCCGCATCTCGGGCGTTGGCATTAGTCCTGGAGACATGCGCGTCGGAAGACTGGCGGATGCGTACGTGTTTGGTGCGCTGTCAATTTTGTCAACGTCGCAGCTCGCACTATCGCAAGTATTCCCCGAGCTGAGCGACGACTTGGTGCGATCAGACCGCGTCGAGGTCGGTACGGCATTCCCCAAGGAGCAACAGTACAACGAGGAAGGTGTGTACGCTGTGCGCTTCTGGCGTAACAACCGCAGTCGCGTGGTGGTTGTTGATGACTACATTCCCTGTAGTCAATACGGTAAACCTGTATTCGGATCGTTCACGGGCAGCAACGGCAAGTTTGAAATCTGGTCACTTCTGGTAGAAAAGGCGTACGCGAAGCTACACGGTGGCTATGAGGCGATTGTGGGCGGACAGGAGAGTTACTGCTTACAGGACCTCTATGGTGGTGTTCCTGCACGCTACAAGTTGCAGGAGAAGTGCCCGAGTGAGGAAGTCGCGTGGCAGACGATCAGCAGCGCCCTCCAGGCAGGCTCCCTCATGGGTTGCAGCAACGAAGACATGGCGGCCGAGCTGCCCACAGGGCTGCGCAAGACCGACGCTTATGGCATTCTGAAGCTTGTGGAGCTAGACTACCAGGGTGAGCACACTCGCTTGGTGCAGCTTCGCAACAGTTGCGGCATTGGGACACACCAGCAACCGGAGAAGTGGAAGGGTTCTTGGTCCAACGAAGATCCGAAGTGGCACAGTTTCTCTCGTATGCAAAAGGTGGAGTGTGGTTTCCAGTTCCGCGAAGACAACACGTACTGGATGGACTTCAGCGCGTTCTACTGCTTCTTCACGACTATTATCGAGTCGCGTAACCTGTACAACTTCCGGTCTCTTCCGGATGGCATCGGTAACCCGGTTGCCCCGAATCTAAGCATTCACATCGTGTCAGGCGAGTGGAACGGTATTACGAGTGGCGGACGTGATGCGATGCACTTAAACCCGCAGGTGCAGCTATTCTCTCCGGCCACGAACGGTTGCAACCTCATCGTGCACCTGGAACAGCCTTCTCGTCGAATGAAGATGGAAACAGAGTACAGTTCGTACATTGCGCCCGTTATTGTGAAGAACGGCGAGCGCCAACAACGCAAAATCGATCTCTCGCAGGATGTGGTGGCTACGGGTACCTTCATTTCCAACCGCAGTTGTGTGTTAGAGATCCCACTAATGCCAGCCGAAGGCGGCAAGCCGTTCGTGATCGTCCCTGCAACGTACGATGGTCACCTGCCGTACCAGCTGGGTTTCTCGATGACGCTGTTCACGTCTAAGCCGACGGCCGTGGTGCCTGTATCGGACACGGGCTCGTTGCCTGTGTGTTGCATTTGCCAGAAGGCTTTGTCAGGCACGTTCCGCACGTTCACGCACGAGCAGAATGGACAGAGGAAGGTGGACCGCGTTTGCCAGGGAGCATGCGTGGACACCTACCGCGAGCGCAACACCCCTGTGTGTGTGGATTGCCACCAGCGCATTGAAGTCGTCGAAGGTCGCTTCTCAGGCCGCATGTTCACGCTTCCTGATGGTTCCAGTGTGCACGCCGAGTGCATCGATGCGTACCAGATCCGCACGTCCGAGAAGTGCATCCACTGCGGCCACGCGATCGCCGCCATTCCTGGTCAGTTCGACGGCAAATACTACCAGGTTAACGGAGGCAAATGCCACGGCGAGTGCATGGAGGCGTACCAGATGGCAACTGCTCAACGCTGTGTGCACTGCAGTGAGCCTGTGGTCAAGATCGCAGGCCGATTTGACGGACGCTTCTACAAGATCGAGGGCGAACGTCTCGTCCACTTCGAGTGCTGGGAGCAGTACCAGCAGTCTGTGGCTCCCAAGTGCGTGCACTGCGCCCAGCCAATTTTGCAGATCCCCGGTCGGTTCGATGGCCGTTTCTACGAATTGGCCAGTGGCATCGGCAAGGTGCACTTCGAGTGCTGGAGTGCCTACCAGACGCTGGCGAACGCACCCAAGTAAACGAAAGTTACTACTGAAATACTACTTTGAAGTAGTAGTTTTGGGTTAAGGCTTGAAGTGAATAGCCTAGACGAACGGAGATGACGGAAATACTGTTAGCTGCAGGTGTCAATGTTTTCATCGTGTCAGCATTTACTACAGTAGTAATTGGGCCAAGCTTGTCAAGAACACCTTTAGCCAGTTAATCTTTGGCTAACACGACATGCAGATTTCGACTCATCACCGGAATTGAGGTATGCAAAGTAACTTTATTAATGTGTGGCCTACGCGCGCTGCCTACTAGCGCCACACACGACTGCACAATATCTAACGAGTCAACCACTTTGGTGCACGGACACTCCCTTGCCGACACTACGTTTAGCATCCGCTGCCACCAGCAATACGCAGGCAGCTCGTCGAGTCAAACAGACTCAGGATGTTGGTCATCAGCGACCAGGCGAGAGCGAAGATAAGAACGCAAATGGTCACGATACCCGCGACCTTGTTCTTGGAGCCATCGCGCTGCAACCGGTGAAGCTCCTCCTTCTGGCGCGGGAGCAGCACAACGAACACGATCGCGAGCAAGTTGACGGCGTAGGCAATGATGTAAGCGTACGTGACCTGCGAGCGCACGTGGTGGTCGTCTTGCTGGATGTACTCGCGCTCAATGTCGAAGTAGCCATCGATCGTCTTGGTGATCACCGTCCCGAACGGACTACCAATGCGCTGCGACGTCACGGCCAGTCCGAACAGAGTGGCCTCAAAGTCCTCGCTGTCAACCTCGAGCATGAACAGCGCGCCAACGAAGTCGGTGGCAGCGTACGGGATCTTCTCGAGAAGCGGGACGCCGAGCCAGAACCACTGGCTGCGGACCACATCCCAGATCGTGAACATCGTCGGAATGATGTCGAGGCACACGACAAGAATCTGCGCGAAGATAATGATGTAGCGCCAGTTCCACGCAAGACCGTTCTTCTTGATGAGGTACGTTCCGAGCATTGTCAGGAAGGCGGCGAGCATCGTGGCGATACCGTTGTTGATCGGCTCGACGCCAGCCCACGTACTCTGGATCGCGCTGGACGACGTCACAGATATCATAGCAAGCACGTTGTAGAAGAAACGGAAGGCGATGTACCGGTAGATGGTCTTGCGCTGGAGCAGCTCGTAGAGGAAGGTGAAGACGGACTTGGACGGACCAGACGTGACCCTTTCTTCCTTGATGCAGAACCAGCAGAACGGCAAGACGATGAGCGACATGCCGGCGCAAACGCCCATGACAGCGTTGAATCCGACCGACCACGAGAAGGTGCCGCCGTAGTCCTCGCTGTTGAGGCCCAAGCCCGTGAAGAAAGCCGAAACAATCGAGAACCAGTAGAAGACAACATCGCAGTCACCCATGGCCGTGCCTCGGATGTTGGCAGGCTCCTGCTGCGAGATCTCGATCATGGTGCCGTTGAAGCCACTGTACGCGAGGACAGTGCCGAAGTTGGCGAACATCATGAGGATAATCATCTTGATACCGCGGTTCGGGGCGTCCGAGTCGATCGTCGCTAGCTGCTCAGCCGTCAGTTCGCTGGTGTCCAGGTCGGCAATCGACGGATCGCTGTAGTACGGGTCACCGAGCGGCAGAACCGCCATGAGGAAGCACGACAGGAACGTCATACTCCAGCCGATCACCATGTAAGGGCGACGACGGTAACCAAAGATCGGGACGGTGTCGGACAACATGCCCGTGAAGACACGGAGACTGCGGGGGAATTGGATGAGAGCCACCGCCGTCGCGACAAGCGTCGCCGACATGTGGAGGTAGTTGTTGAACGCCGCGTAGATCACGCCAGTGATGCTGCTGTTCACGATACCGACACCAGCCGAGAGCGCCACCATACCGAAGTTCTCCCACGAATACACGGAGACGGAGCCGCGAGTGGCACGCAGAGCGCCATTCTCGTGCTGGCCGAGGGCGACGCCGTTCTCGACACTGGGCGACTTGGCCTCCACGTAGGAGTTTTGCTTGAGCTGCTCTGGGGCCTGCATGACGCTCGGAGGATTGGAAAGTGAGCTACAGGTACAGTACACAGAACGAGACCAAACCAAGGACTCCTTGAAGGACCTGTTGGTTGACTGGACGTGCTCGCTCTCGGTGCAACGAAGTCCGTTGAACGGACAACCAAGAGCATGGCCGAGATGGTGATCTTGCGTGCACACGCGCGATGGTCTCGCAGTCCAGGCTACAGTATCCTGTACATGTACATATTCGGACTCGCGGAGATTGACCCTCTAATCCTCGCAGACAGGGACATGCTCCTAAAATGTGACAGACCAACGCTGTACAGAATTTTGCTTCAATACAGAACACCCAATATAATATACCCTTTATCAATAAATGCGTCGTAAATGGATTATACGTACCAATTTGACTGCAATATCACATTACCTTTCATACTTTGATGCATATCAGATGTTTTTACTCAGACTAAATTCGGTACATGTACCAAATGCACTGTACAGCATTGCGATTTGTCCAACAATTGCTCAGAAATCGCACGTAGCGTTATGCTAGTCGTAAACGATTACAAGATGCACCGACGACTAGGAAACCAAGGAGCTTGGCCGATGGAGTTTGTACGACTCACTTCGACCGGTGGTCGATCCTGGACCACTGGCAACTTCCTGGATACAGTATAGTACAACGGTAAGGTGGTGGACTGGTTTTGCTGTCCGCTCCTGCGTTATTAAAACTGTATTTTGGAGGGCGCGTGCACCACGGGGAGCGATTGGCCCGAGGCACGCGCCTAGCTCCGTCTCTCGTAGTGAGCTCATAATTCCTCCGGTGCAGCTGGTACACTTGGATACTGTACCCGGAAACGTGACTCCCCCAAAATGGAGGAAACCTAAAACTATGATGCATGTACAGTACATGCATCTTACAGCAAGCACCAACACAGCGTGTAGGTACCGGTACTGTAGACACAAGGACTTCGTCAAGTAAAAACTGAGAAACCTACTGCACAAGACGCAATGCATCTTACACTGCCGTACATACGGAAGGAAATTATGCTCGGCTGCACGCAAAAGGCAGCACTGAGCTCCATCCAGGAATCTCGGTCTTAAAAGATCTGAAAAACACTGACTAAAGATTTGACTGGAGGGTTCGTGAGGAGTTGCAGTACCGGTATACAGTACATTTTCGTACAGTAATATAAGTACTGTTTTTTAGTACATACAATTTCACCGAAAAAGAGCAGTTAGCCGGTAAATTGTTATCATCCGACTTGCTGGTTCCGTTGTTTCTACATGGCTCGGCTTCGAAGAAACCAGCGAACACGCATAGACACCGAGTGGATTAAGCTTGAATTTGAAGTTGTAAAGACTTTTTAAAAGGTATTAATAGTATGGTACATGTATTAAATAAATAATTTGTTACAATCGTCAGCGATCCCAATGCATCTTACTATGAAAGACAATCTACTTATGTTGTTTAATCAGTCACGCCTTCGTCGACAGATGACGGTAGCGCCAAACCGTATATACCACATACTACAGTATCAGCATCCTGTGGAGCCACCGGACTCTGGTTCGGAGAGCTCTGCACAGTGCAGACTGCACTGGCACTGCCAGTGCAGTCTGGCACTGTCTGGCATTGCATGCACTGTACGTGTACAGTACAATTGTACGCCAATGACTCATCTTCTCTACAGTCGCCAAGCTCCACCCTCTATACATAGAGCGAGAGCAGCAGCCAGTGACTTCCAGCCAATTGGTCATCACTGTGGCGAGCCCAACCATGACCACACTTCTGGCACCATGTATTGAGTTCGCCAGCATGACCAATTTTGTCATTCATTATGCGCAGCGCAGTAGCAGTGTGGATACTGTATCATATCGATGGATGCCTCGGTCAAACTATAGGATTTAAAAGTACAGTAATGTGCGTCAATAAAGAACAACGCAAAATAGGTAACCTTCTAAACTCCATAGCGAAGTATCAGTAGCCATTCGTGATTTCGTACTGATTAAAATAAAGAATGACACTCATCCAAATCCTTTTAAATCGTATTGAACTTGCAATTTTGTATACGGATCGGTGACGCACACCACTGTACTATGTTCCACATAACAAAGTGTACTCTATAGTGACCAAATGAATAGTGAATACTTTTGCGGTTACCGCCGCGTCCCAATCAAAGAATCTTTTTCTTCGTTCATCTTCGCAAGCTCTCTCGGCGGCAGCATGGGCACCACGCAGCAAGATGCGGCTGCTGCGAACGCCAACCCGAGCGGCACCATCAAGACCAGTGTGTCCATCTACTTGCCGATATTGGCGGCTGGATTTCTGCTCTTCGAGTGTCTTCGTCGACGTTTCCGTCGCGCCTACGACAGTCGTCGTGAAGAAGAGGACATTTGCAATGTGTCCACCTTGAATTCCCGTCGAGATGGACTCTTCCGCTGGATTTCATCGGGTTTCCGAGTATCGGACGACGAAATTTTGGAGAGATGCGGACTGGAGACTCTCACGTATCTTCGGTTCTTGAGACTTGGACAGAAGTTGGCACTTTTGGCGGTGGGGTGCTCGGCGGTGCTCTTCCCATTGTATGCAACGGCAGGTCCCCCGCCGACCAACCGAACGCCAGTTGACCCGTTGATGCGGATTTCCATGAGTAATTTACCCGAACGCAGTGATCGGTTGTGGGCACCGACAGTTGTCGCGTTCGTCATGGCGACGTACGCGATGCGGTTGCTGGTCAACGAGTACAAATTGTATGTGCGTTGTCGTCACCAAGTGCTTGGTAAAATGGAGGCGCCGCGGTACTCGGTGCTCGTAAATGATCTACCCCTGCATCTAAGGACGCGACACACATTGGAGAAGTATATGGGGAAAATATTCCCATCGTCGATCCGACATGTGTATGTGGCACTGGAGTGCGCCACGCTGGAGACGCTGGTAGATCGACGAGAGCAGGTTCGGGGAGCCCTGGAACATGCATTGGCGAAATGTGAGCGCTCGCGTAAACGGCCACGACACCGAAAGGGAAGGTCGTGGATGGGGATGATGATGTGTAAATCGGGCAGTCGAGGAGACATGGTCGATAGCATTGATCACTACCAAGAGCAACTGGCGCTGTTGAATGAAGAAGTGGCGAGAGAGCTTCAAAGTATTGACGACGCACAGGCTCAACTTGCCATCCAAGTGGAGGAGCAGGAACGAGAAACTGGAAGTTTTGATGACGGTGACGAGCTGCGGTTACCGGAAACTGAAGGACGTTGGAAGCAGGTGCTGAAGAAGCCAAAGTCTGACGGGGACCCGAAGAATGCCCCGCTGTTGGATCGCCAAGAACGGATGGAACACTTGCGCAGCAGCTTTGGAGATGACGAGGATGATATTGATGAGAAGAAAGCGCGGCGCCACGAGCGAGAAATGAGCCAGGAAGAACGTGAACAGATTCGCAAGCAGCATCCTATCCGAGTAATGCGGCGAGCTGCTTTTATTTCGTTCTCGTCGCTTATGTCGGCGCAGGTAGCGCAGCAGACGTTACAGTCCAAGGACCCTGCTTGTATGGCTGTTGTACCGGCGCCACACGCGGATGATATAAATTGGGACAACATTGGACTCCGCTATCGAACTCGTGCTGTGGGAATGTTTGTGTCAGCCCTTATCTCGGCCACTATTGTGCTTTTCTGGACGATTCCGACTGCCTTCGTGGCCTCGCTGGCTACAGTCGAGTCTCTTAAACGTGCACTACCTTTCCTGAACAAAGCGTTTGATGAGTACCCAATTCTCCAAGACATATTCAAGCAGATTGCCCCGCTGGCCCTTGTGGCGTTGAGTGCTTTGGCTCCAATAGTGTTCAATTTTCTGTCGGGGCGAGAGGGTCATCCGTCCAATACCGAAGTTCGGGCAGCGTTGTTCACAAAGTTGGCATACTTCCAGCTTGTCCAGATATTTTTCGTTACCGTGATTGTCGGTACCATCTTGGACAGCCTCAAGGAGGTTCTGGACCAGCCAAAGAAGTTAGTGTCGATGCTGGGCCGCAGCATGCCTCAGCAGTCGACATTCTTTATCTCGTACGTGATCGTGCAGACGGGTCTTGGGCTGATCTTGGAGTTGCTTCGTGTGGTTCCGTTGGCCATCTCGGCGCTCTTTGCACTATTAGCGCCCAAGAACACGCGACGCGAGCGCAATTCGCCGTGGCTTGGACTACGGGATATCGCGCAGACAGACCCCTTCGACCCAACCAACCCGCTTGCAGACTGCTTCCTCGTTCTACTCGTGACGCTGACATTCGCACCCATTGCGCCTTTGGTTTGCTACTTCACCTGGTTCTTCTTCTTTGTGGCTGAAATTGTGTATCGTCGCCAAATTCTCTGCGTGTACAAGCCGATGTGCTTTGGACTTGGAGCTTACTGGCCGCGCGTGTTCAAGTTTTGTATCATCGCACTCGTTGTCGCCCAGCTGACACTCATTGGAATACTTTCGCTCAAGAAGGCAACAGTAGAGCCGATTTTTATAATTGTGCTCATCGCGATCGTGTTGCTGTTTAACTACAATGTGCTTACACTCTATCCACCGGTGGCCAAGTTTCTGCCGCTGACAGAGTGCGTTCGCCTTGATACCGCACGAGGTCTCCGAGATCCAACGGCCCCCAAGTTTTTCTTCCTGGATAACGTTTACCGTCAGCCTGCCATGAACCAGCGAGTGCCTCTGCGCGCGGACTATCGCATGCTGGTCGGTGACTACAGCGAGGAAACAGCCTTAATCTCGCCTGAAATTTACTCGCCAGAAGATCAGCAGTTGTTTGCAAGTGTCGTCTGACGAATGGAGAGCTACGGCGACTACGGAAGCTGCCCACCGGGTGAGGAAAGCCAAAGTATCGGGGCAAGGTAATTTTTCTGGTGTACAAGGCTTCATGTTGCTGGTGGTGTTTGCTTTTGGGAAAACTCAACCGACTAAATGTTAGCACACATTTTGGCAGCTTTCCTGCGTGCAAACTCGCCTACCCATTCCTGGTCTTCGATGAGAGCGGATTCCACGTCGATTAACCACAACAGTGAGCGACTGATGCGTTGCAAACAAGCCTTGGCCTTTGCTGCATCAGCCCCTGTGACTTCCATCTTCAGATCTGTCACGATCACATTCCGCAATCGCTTCTCCACCTGCACTTGTACCCCGAACTTTTCTCGTAGAATAGGCACTAGCAACACCTGAAAGCCTGAAGCGATCTCACCTGAGAGTTCGTACAGGTAAAGCGGCCGGCGCTTCCCTGTCCCGCGGATGGCGTTTGTTAACCAGTCGTGCAAGCGCATTCGCTTTGCTTTGTCAGTTGTCCAGCTGTCTACTAGGCGACGCAAGATGGAGAAGCAAATGTGTTCAGCCTCAGCTTGTTCCTCTTTGGTTTGGCACTGTGCCGTATGATCCAGCAGGGTTTCGTACACTGCTGCTGAATTTTCCCACGAGGTGTCGTCGCCTTCGGACAGCAACTCCTCGCGCTCCTTTTCGCACGAGGGGCATTGTCGCCTCAGCAGTTCCTGCATCTTTTCCATTCGTTGCAGTAGATCAGCCTTATCACTTTCAGCGGCGCGTCGTGTGACACACTCGTACTTCCACTGCACTCGAAATCTCCGAAGTAAATCCTGGAGGACGGACGATTGCTGCTCCAGGAAGCGCGTTCGCGAGCTAGTTCCGTAGCCCACTGGACCTACCGTTCCTGCTGCTGAATCGGTTTGATTTTGATTTTCTGGTGAGGTAGGTATGGCAAAGTTTGCGAAGCTTGAACCGCCAACCTGTGGTGGCTTCTTTGGTGACCGAACTGTCCTGGAAATCCCTTCCAGTAGTTTCAGATTCAGCACTTGTTGGCCAAGATGATCCAACTCAGCAAGCAGTCGATCGTTTTCGTCTCGGAGGCTGAAGCGATCATCCAACGCTGGGTGTGAAAAATCGGCTGGCAGCAAATGTGACGACGGTGCAGTAGAAACATCTACTCGTTTTCGAGTACGTTCTCTTCGACGAGGTGAGCTTCGAGGAGAAACAGGTATATCGTCATCTCGAGCACTCGCCGCCCGCATCTCGTCCAGTTTCGTAGTGCATGGGTCGTCGAGTATTTGGTAGATCTCGATTGTATGGCGCAAACTGTCGATCAGCTCACGCTCCTCTTCACGCTCCTCGGTCGATATAGCAAGCTCGCGAGCCTGGTCCTCAACCTGAACACGAAGCAACTGCACTTCCAACTCGGCCTCCCGTAGTTGCAGCTGGAGTGGTTTGAGCTCCCCGATCTGCCTTTGTGCGCTTGCCAGTTCTCGTCCTAGAACACTGTTGCGGCGGTGAGCCTCTTCAAATTTGGCTTCCACATCGGCGCCTTCAAGTACCGGAGGCATGGAATTTCTCCTAACCACTGGCATAAATTCCTGTTTCTCCGGACTGCCACCACTGTGCGCCGGCGAGGGTTCTTCAGACGAAGGCGGCTCCTCAGTCGCTGCAGTATGAGGGGCCGATCCCATTGAAGGGTCCAATTGAAGCTGCAGCTTAAGACGCGGAGACGAGCGCTTGCCGCGTCGTTTACCAGGAGAGGATCGATTGGTCTTAGCTTGGGCTTGTGATTGGGCTTCGAGCTGGTCTTTCAATTCGTCTATCTGCTCCTTTGACTTGCTCAGCTCTGATAAGATGCTTTGGTTCTCTCTGATACTCTCACGAAGGTGCTCGGATAGTTGCGCTTCTTGCTCGTCCTTCTCGGCTACAAGTCTCAGCAGCTCCTCCTTCTCACTCTCGACCCGTGCGCATTGCTCCTGCAGGTGACGCAGCTCCTCTTGCAGCTGTGCGTTCTCTTCCAACAGGCGAATGCCAGCTCGAGCTGCATGTTCGAGCTCCGTTTCCTCGTCGTCGTCCGCGTCTCCTTCATCGCCTTCTTCTTCGCTGTCGGGAAAGGCCTTCGGGGCGTCGTCTAGCTGGGGATCCTCAGCTTCTACGGCGTCTTCAGACTCCGAAGCTGCACGACCAGCATCCACATCGTCGTCATTTGTCGCTGACCGAGCCATAACGCCGCCGCGTTCAGGTAGAGACCCGCCAGCAAGCGAGGGATCTTCGGGCGAAACTATGCAATGGCGCATGCTCCTGTTGTATAGTGGCTGCCTGCAGAGACCCTGAATAGATCATGAAGGGGCGCTAAAATCGGACGTTGAAGTTGGTCGTACCGTCACGAGTCAATTGATGGCCATACTTTTAGTTTTCAAATTCAAACACATGAAGGAAACATGATGCTATCCAATAGGGGGGGGTCAGAATTAGCTTTTTCGTGGTGATTTTTTGAGCGAAATGACCACCATATTTTTATCACCAGCGGACATACATTTCGAGAAATGGTTCACCTGTTTGGGCGAGCCATTTCCAAAATGGGTTCATGGTTGAAGTGGAGGAGATTTTTGCTGAAGCAACTTGACCTTCACTCTTTTTTAACTTGAATAATATATACTCGTCTACTCTTCAACTTAGAGGCGGCCTTGCCTGCGCTGCTACGTGCCTTGCCTGTTGCTCGCAGGCATTGGCGGTCTTCCGGATGTC